>OV651815.1:12128747-12169672 GCA_927349885.1 Psylliodes chrysocephalus
CAAATAAAAGCACCGGATTTAAATCCCCACGCAACGACACTGATCTAGTAACAGTGCACACATCCCAAGAAAATCCAATTCTTGGTATACCAATTACAGGTAAAGCATTAAACTTATATAAAAATCAAATTTTGATTACTAGCTGCGAATGTAATGAGATAAAATCTAAAAGAGAAAACCTGGGACCCTTGGATCCACAGGCAGAAAACATTTTTGAAAACACTAGACTTTTCGTAATTTTACCTAGAATAAAGTATCGTACGATTCGTAAAAGAATTCGTCGATCCGAAACGAAACGAAACGTATTTTAGAAATCAATTGGTACCAGAAATATTTGTAGTTACATTTCAAATTTTCTTTAAAAACTCAGCCAAAATTATAGATGAAGTTAAAAGGGAAGAACAAAAAAAGCAAATTAGAATATTACCACATTTACAAAAAGGGTCACCGCGGAATTAACGAAGTCAAAGCTTCGTTGAGCTTAAAATATTACTGGCCCAAAATGTCAGATGATATTGAAAAATACATAAACAACTGCGAAGTTTGCCAGAAAAACAAGATAGAAACCCACCAGTAATAAAATTTAATTAAACCCCTACCGCCTATAATGTTTAGATTAAAATTATATTATTACTACCTTTCCAATGATGTATGATAAGAAGACTGATATATAATTTTTTTTGTTGAATTAGGTGGCGCATAGAGGGATAATGAGTTATGTATTTGAATTCTGTCATTTGCTAAATGCTAAATTGCCCAATATTTCTTTTATTATCAATTATTTATATATTTAGCAAATTACTGTTAAAATCATTTTTCAGAGTAACTACTTAAAACATGTCCACACTCAGTTTGAATAACACATGTCCTGGAAACCTTCAAGGAACTTCCGCAGGACTCTTTTTAACACTCATAAACACTTTGATGACTGCCAAGTGCTCATTGGGCAACTCCAAAAATTACCCTGAAGATTTCGGACCGAATATAAGAGATGGAGATGGATTTGATTTTATCGTAATCGGAGGAGGTTCAGCAGGAGCCGTGGTGGCCAACAAATTGAGTGAAAATCGGGATTGGAGAGTGTTGGTACTAGAGGCTGGTGGACTGCCATCTGCTACCAGTGATGTAAGTTTACTAACTTTCGTAAATTGAAAGCATGAACTTCTGGGACATACCTTTTAGATACCAGCGCTGACTTTCAACCTTCAAGGAACCCAAGAAGATTGGGCTTACAAAACACAACCTCAAAAAAACAGCTGTTTATCAATGAAAAACAAACAATGCAAGTGGCCACGAGGGAAAGTACTTGGAGGAACTAGCGTTTTAAATGCCATGCTGTATGTCAAAGGAAACAAAGGAAACTACGACCACTGGGCAGAACTCGGCAACACTGGTTGGGACTGGAAGAGCATTAAGAAATACTTTACGAAATTGGAACAAGTGCTACCGCCAGAATCTGAGAATACGCCGCTAGGAACTAAGGGGTTGTTGACTTTGACTAAAATATCTTCAGGTAAGCATATTTCTTTTTTTTTGTGTTACTTTTCATGTGGCTCCATAGGTAAAATTCCAGGAAGGATTTAGGAAAAAATATATTGTATTTTAAATTATTTTATTCAAACAGAAAGGTAGGTCATGAATTATGCCTGATATTCTGGAATAAAAAATATGTCTAGTAGTCCTAACTTACCTTATACGAAAGCTTACTACAAAAAAGTAACAGCAGTTAAGCTGTGATCTATCTGGTCACGTCATAGATGCGTAAAGGCTAATCATGCTACCATGAGACTCGCATTTATCCATCGACGACGCGACATGAATGAAGGTAAATGAGAAAGTGAATGGGAAAGTAGTAGGACCTTCAAATGGTTGTACAATAAGCCGCAGGCTGTAGTACCGCCGCGATACAAACGGTTTAGAGATATAGCATGGGCAACGGAGGTGTGTATAAAAGGAGAAACAAATGATAATCATCTTTTCCAATAATTCTAAAATTGTTAAATAATTTGTCATGAAAATAGACATGTACCTTTGTACCCACACACAAATATTTATGTTTGTGATCTCTTAGACCGCCAAACTTTTGTAGATATCGATGACTTAATTCTAACAAGTCGTAACCCACAATTTTTCACGTCTTTACGTTTACTAAATAGAAACAGATGGACACTATCGGGCACCAAAACCTCTTGTCCCAAATAAAATTATTTCCAGTTGATTCCCGCGATTTCTAAAAAGTCCTAACCCGCCTCTACTGTAAAACACTAAAATTAATACTTTGTGGGTCACGAGGTGTTAGAATTAAGCCATTATTCCTCTACCACTATTGGATTTAAACGTTCATGTTGAAACTTTTTGGTTCTTGATACTTTTTCAAAAAAACAATGTTTTTCGAATATATTTTTCAATATGTAGCCAAAACACATTCACGACTAACATATTATAGGGTCCGTTCCGATAAATTGATTGTGTATTTTAAATATGTGCTACAACCAAGATTTTTGTTAAGAAACCTCATAGGTAAAGGTTTTTTTACACAATATTGTTACACTACAGCAGATAGCAATTATGACTTCTACACTATTTACTATTATTTATTAACCGTTTTCTGACCAAGCCAATGCCAAGACCATAAAAGAGATTAATATTATTATATTGTTCTGTCTTTGCCGAAATCGTCCGATATATGACCTATGTGATCGAAAATTAACGTTCGAATAACACTGTGCATCAGATTTGTTAATCTCTTTGTGCTTTAAAACTAAAAACTAAAACCCGAACTACGATTTTTCTTTCAAGGACTCTCTTGTCTTGATCAAAGCTGCCAATGTCAAAATCTGACAATGAGGAGAATTATGACATTAAATTACCAAACCAAAAACCAAACCACTACGTGAATTGTGAATAAATATATTTCAGTAAAAATACAGCCGAGTTTGTAGAAAGGACAATTAATTACTTTTAAACGTAAAACATGTAGGTCTTTCTGCTGCAGATGACATACATTAAAAATATGACCAGCTACAGTCAAAAGTTTAAAAAGACCAAAAATTCAGCTAGGTATGACTTTATGGTTAAAAGTAGATGGAAGAAAACCATGATCAAAACTACTCTGTCAAAACCAATCGGAACTAAAAAGACTCAGATAATAGTTGTTGGTTTTATTCATGTTTGAAATAATTAATTATATTAATCAAAACCAATCGGAACTAAAAAGACTCAGATAATAGTTGTTGGTTTTATTCATGTTTGAAATAATTAATTATATTAATCAAAACCAATCGGAACTAAAAAGACTCAGATAATAGTTGTTGGTTTTATTCATGTTTGAAATAATTAATTATATAGGGTAGGTACATATATTACTAAAATTGCAAGCAAGTACTTACTAAAGATTTCTATAATTGGTACCTATGTATAATTAACAACAATCTCACAGATGCACAGCATACAACTATACAAATGGAATTATAGAGATAATTTATTTTAAAAATAGGCATTCAGTTGCGATTTGTGATTACAAAAAGAAAACGTTAACCACTTTTTCTGATCAGTAATGTTAGTGATATAGTGAAAAAGTTTCTAGAAATTGTTGTTTTTAATCCTAATAAAGCATTGTGAATTTCCAAGAAAAGTGCATGCTGAAAATTGTTTTGACCAAAATTTTGAATGTCATGCCATTTAAAAAGAAACCCTGTGGCTGTGGACACAAAATCTTATCCTAAAAATAACTGTTTGGTTGCATTGGAGGAATAATTTCTTCATTGGTACTTTTTTAGGGTGCAAGGATGACTTGACATTACTAAATTTAAACCTTTGTTATAACTTGTTTTTTTGCTTTAATTTCTGATACACCTGTATTGTACATACTTGAAAAATATAAAATTGTTCAAGTGGGAAGTTTATATACAAGGTGTCTCATTGAGAAAGGGATACAGAACAACTGAAGAGTCTGATTAAAAATAAGACTATGCTTAGAATGCGAATATTCTTCATTTTAATTTTGAAGTTTCTTATAAGTTCCCAACAAAAGTACCTATATGATTTACTTAAAAAACATCAAAAAATATATAATTATAGTTCAAATAAGTGTAACGTATCTTATGACACCAAAAACTTTTGCCAAATTTGGTAAAATTATAGGCAACTCTTCAGTTTTTCTGTGTTTCATTCTTAAAAAGACACGACAAAAAATTTTTTATAATTTAAAAAATATTTATTGACCTTTAAACAACACTAATTTGTTGTTTTGATGTCTTATGCTAGCAGCTTTATTAACTCTAGTTTTAGTGAGATATGTTAGTCGGATACTAACATATTTATCAACTATGCACTTGATTAATAATATTCTATGATTATCCAACACAAACTGGTCCAAACTGTGCTGCATAATATTCGAAGACATTAGAATTTATGAATTCTTTTAAAACTAATGTGCTGATGATATCAACTGATATTTTTTTCTTAGAGTCTTTCACATTTTAAACAAATGTTTATTACATCTTCCGATGGATATTGCAAACAAATCTCTAGTTTTACTTATTAAAGCATCTAGACATTGTTCACAAATGATTTTCTCTTTTAAATAATAAACAACATATACAGAAATGTAAGTGATTATATATTTAGAAAAGGAGGAGACTAGATCTGGTAAATAATCATGATCATTTTCAATAACATTCACTTTCTCAAAATCGTCAATATTATCAGACATTGCATATTCATTTGAAGTAACATTTAACTGGCTATTATATTGCACTTTAAAATAGCTAATTCCTCCAAAGGAATACAATTTCCACGGAAACTATCTCTTAAATTTTTTTATATGCAGACTGAAATTGCCTGACTGTAGGATTATTGTTAAAACCTCCATGAGACCGTATTGAACAAAAAAATAATTCTAAATTGTCTTGTGAAATTTTGTACAAAGGCAAAAATTTTAAAAACTTATTTTCTACAATTAAATTATTGTATAGTAATTTTAGGCTTGAAATGCATAGTTTTAAACCTAGAAAGCCAGTGGAATCTTCAATATGTAGAACGTTCTAAGGCAATTGCGACGCTTTCGCTAAATAGTTGGGTTGCAAGACGAACTTTCATTTTTTGTTTTTTAAAAGCTATATGTTGCGAGTTTAGCTTATTTGCTAAGTGGAAAGATTCATTTTCCTGTAATTCGTGAAGTTGTTTGAAATACTTCCACTCAACAATTTTATTTTCTTCATTTACAAATGAGTACTTTTCTGCTAAAGTATTTCTAATTAACTTTAGCCTATGTGGCGGATCTAAAAATATAACAATTT
Organism: Psylliodes chrysocephalus; assembly: GCA_927349885.1. NCBI lineage: Eukaryota > Metazoa > Arthropoda > Insecta > Coleoptera > Chrysomelidae > Psylliodes > Psylliodes chrysocephalus. The sequence continues at coordinate 12,134,048 of OV651815.1, forward strand.
CTTCATTATTTGATGGATGCTTGAAACTAGTTTTTAATGTTGTATGATGTAAATTACAACCCAAGAGTTTGGCCATTGTTAGATTTTTAGAAGCACCATCCAATGTTAAACTTACAACACCTACTTCATAACATTTCTTTAAGCATTCTAATACCAGCCCCTTTTTCTGTTCACCTGTCATACTTGAAATTAAAAAATATCCTACTGGAATTTTCCAGCTTCCATTTACACAATTTAATAAGAAAACAAAAGCATTGTTTGCAAGCGTAGTTTCATTTGCACCCGTTCCTACTTCTACACAATCATAACTTCTACGTTCGCTTCCAACAAACTCCTCATGTTGACGAATGGCCATTTCATCCATAATAAGTGCACAAATTATTTTTTCATTGGAAGAATTTGATTTAATCTGTAGGGCATTGAAAGCCTCACTTGTGAATTCAGGCTCACCTTTTATACTTTGATACCATCGACTGATTGTACGGACATGTGGTAAGCAATTGTCAAATGTTCTTCTTACATAATTATAAGCAGCAGGTGAGTAATAGTGGAGAGTTAAGGAAAACACTTTTAGCTCTTCTGAATACTTCTTAGGCAATGGTAGGTTAGACTTTTTTTTTAATTGCCTGCTACATATCTCGATGAGGCCCCCAAGTTTTGACATTATATCTAACTCAGCTTTCTGTATCAAACGTTCTTTACTTAAATCATTTAATATATTTTTTAAGTTGGCAATTTTATTCACTTTTCGAGAAAGTTGTCGTCTTAGCAATTTTAATTTTTGTTTTCTTTTTGCACTTGTTGCCCGGACAGAGGAGAGTGTATGTAATATTTTTTGTTTCTTTGGCGTCAGCGGTTCTTCATATGGAATATTTAGAGAAGAAGTAGAGGGTACAGGTAATTCGATCTGACTGGTTTGATTTGCTGGTTTAATAAGAATATTTGATGGGATCCTGATTTTTGGAGGAGGAGATGTAGGTATGGATGGGTTAGTCTGGAACAAGATTTGGTATGTTATAAAGCCTTAAATATAGATCCATGATACAAAAACTACTAGTTTAAGTTCCAAAACTACTAATTTTTAAATATCATTAACTTCGTAATATGTTTTAAATTATATTTATTGTGTATTGTGAACAAAGTCGGCAGGTTTTTAAATTAAGGAACATCAATTTAATGTTTGTTCATTTAATATTAATAATAATTGTAATGTGGTACATGAGCGGGCATATTATTTTATATCATGAGGATGAGGAGGTACATAGCAGTGAGTGATGGCCACAAATCTAATTAAATAATAAAAATACATCATCAGTATTTATTATTATACAGTATATTCATTATCAAAACGGTATAATAATAGGAAATTAGGATCTAATAAAAACTGCTTTTAAATACTTGAAATTTTATTCTAAATTATATGTTACTTAAAAAGTTAGTCATTTAAGTGTAATTATAAGTTGGTTTTTAAGTTTAATTATAAGTTCGTTTTTAAGTTTAATTATAGTTGGTTTTTAAGTTTAATTATAAAGTTAGTTATTTAAGTTTTATTATAGTTATCTAAGTTTTAATATAGTTATTTGTCTTTATTATAAAGTTAGTCAAGCCAATGTTCTTTATTAAGTTAGTTATTTAAGTTTTATTGTAAATAAAGTGTATACTAACTAAACATTCATTTATTGTCGGAACAGCATTCTTCTTCAATCTGACCCTAAACTCACTCTTATCAAAAAATTCTTCCTTGAAGTGAATAGAGCAAGCACAACATGCTATTCGGTTTAGGCTCAAATTGGTCTTTTCCCACAAATTTAGACCAAATTTTGAGATATTGTGGGTCTTTTGGAAACCTATAATAAAAAAGGTTAAGCATTCAAAAAAAAATTATAAGTACACTCATTATACTTACTTATGAAAACTTAAATTAGATATTTTCTTACGCTCTTTCACTGAAGAGTTTTTACAATTAATTTTGGCACACTTAGTCATGATTTTTATACAAATTAATAAAAAAAAACACTTATTAAGATAGAAATAACGTCGAAATATTTAAATTTGAACAAAGCTCTGACAGCTCTTTGACAAACTATGACATGACCACTAAGAGAGGGGAAAGGGGTGTCGTTTTTTTTTGGCATGTCATCTCCATAGTATATAACCTCATTGGTATAACCCAGGAGGTACCGCCCCCTATGGGCCCACTTGCTTTCCTTGAATATCATATTTCTATATATTTGATTTTAATTTTGTCTTCATGGATCAGTCATCCCATTTTACTTCTTTCAATCAGAAGATTGGTTTAAATATTTAACTATTTTAATATATAAAGTAGATAATCCAAGAAATGTTTACTTTTTCAGATGAACCAATTAAAATCTCACTCCAGAAAGCCTATGAACAGCTGGGAATAAAATATTTAAAAGAACAGAATCCCGAAAAACCAATCGGCACCGTAGATGTGCCCATGTGCATCGAAAAAGGACAAAGAGCTAACACAGGCAAAAAGATATTGGGTAACTATCGAAGCAGACATAACCTCTTAATCTCGTTGCGTTCCTTCGTTCGAAGAATAATAATTGAAGAAAAAGTAGCCAGAGGCGTGGAAGTGGAGATAGGAGGCAAATTATTAAAATTGAAAGCTAAAAAAGAAGTAATTGTATCGGGAGGTGCCATTAATTCACCGCAATTGTTGATGTTATCTGGTATTGGACCCAAAAAGCACTTGCAGAACCTTGGGATACATGTTGTGCAAGATTTACCGGTCGGACGGTTTTTGCAAGACCATTTGATATCTTGGCAAGAAATAAAATTGTCTTTGGATGCTATTAAGTATCCGAAAGGACCTGCTGATCCTTTGTATGAATATTTTATGCGCCAAGAAGGCCCACTTGGTACGTATCTATTAGCATGTAATTTTAGTGTAACTATTGTAAATCATGAATCGTTAGGCGAACATAAAATAATCTTAATAGTATATTGTGCAACTAGTGTTAAAAAATAGCACTTTTCACAGGCATGTGACTGTTTACGTTTTTTTTCTTCTTGCACCTAAGGTGATAACCAGATATTCTGTTGTCTGTATTTATTGGCGAAGATGATATAAACCAATTAGGTTTAATTCAACTTGATGCGACATTTATTGATCCAATTAATAACTCGGTTAATTAAGTTTGGAACTTTGCAAAAGCTTCTATATGTTTTATTGCTACAGCAAACAAAATTGGCCACTACGTTATTGTTAAGCTAGAGAATGTCACCTGTATTTAGCAGATAGAGTACTGGAGCTATGACACTACCTTGTGGCACCCATGTTCTAAATTATTTTGATAGATAAGAATGCAAAAGTTACGAAAATTGTCTTGGTAGGAACATATTCAGTTCATGAAACAAGTATCCTACTATATTAAAATGCCAATGTATGTCTGTCCGTGCCGCGATCTCGGGATAGAAAAAGCCAAAACCTTATCGGACTCAGATATAAGCTAGGGACACTTAGAGAGGCAAAATGACACCAAAATCATGGTACCTACTTTTGTGGTTCCCGAGATATAGAATTCGGTCGATAATTTAAATGAAGGAAATAACCTAGATATCAAAGATTACAAATTACGACCTACTATAGTAAAGTGCCAATGTCTCTGTTTGTCTGTCAAATTACCGTTGTTTATCAACACACTTTTCAATCAATAAGCAATTAACTATGAATTTATTGATGAATCAACTTCCGGAACACCTGGATCAAGCATCCTAAAAATCCATCTTAAATCCTGAAGGTCAGCTTGAAGGAGAAGTGATCACCAAGTTTTTACAATTGGGTGGCATCACAATTTCAAATTAAGGCTTCGTTTATTCATCCAAACTTCACAGCAAATTTTTTGCCTTAAATGAAAATGTCCTCTACCAGATCTAAAAAAATACAAACGCGTATCCGGCTGCATCTTTTCCAATCAAAGTAATTTTCAATCTTATAAAGGTTCCGTGGACTCGTAATATATTATTGAGACAAATGCTAGATCCATAGTCCCAAAGAGATAAACCGGGTCAAGAAGAATTTGCAAAACACTATTAAGATGAAAATTATGATATATTTAATGACATTATATAATCATATACATTTTTTCAAACTTTTAATTTGCAAAAATTTACTATTCAAATTATACATGCGGCGTTACGCGCCTTGTGTAACTTTTGAAATTTTCTCAAAATTTGAGCGTCAAGAACGCTCGGTCCCCCGGTTCTTCTTCTAATGACTTTTCATTATCTGTGATACTGTGAATTTGATCGATGGTTAAGTAGTTTTCACTAAAACCACATTGATTTTGATCTCCGGATAAGAAAATTTTAAAGAGTTTTGAAGTAACTGGCAACATAGATATGGTCCAGCAAGATGAAACTTCGTTTGACACATGAAAACGAATAATACAAAAGCAGAATTAAAGGTATTTCATGGTATTTGTAGGTGCAATTAATTGAACAAGAAGCAAATATAATGAAACCAAATAAATTATTGAAATACTATCTCTCGATTGTAATACAGTTTTTCCACTACATATATTTTTTGCAGCTTCTATTTCACTGACCAATTTCGTGAGCTTCTTAAACACCAAAAACGATTCGATGTGGCCCAATCTTGGTTTCCACTATTTTTTGTTCCCTCCAAATGACCAGCTATTAAGCACCGCCGTCAGCCGAGGTGTAGGATTTGTCGACAGTATAGTGTCCACTAGAAGCAATGAATGCAAATTGAATCCTTGTCTAATGATGATTCCTACTTTACTCACTCCTAAATCTATGGGACGGATTATGTTGAAGAGTAAAAATCCTCGAGATTATCCACTGATCTATTCGGGATATTTGACCGACGAAGCTGATGAGGATATGACAGTTATGATAGAAGCAATAAGGTATGATGTTATAGAAATTTTGTAGTCGTTTGGTATTAAACACTATCTGTTACAGATTCAACGAAAGGTTAATCCAAACTGCGGCTTTACGAAAACACAACCCCGAAGTCATCAGATACCCAATACCAGAGTGCGACAAGTTAGAATACGGAAGTGATGCGTATTGGGAATGTTTTATGAGGCACGTGGCTACCACTTTGTACCATCCAACTAGTACTTGCAGGATGGGTGTAAGAAAAAATGATTCCGTGGTAGATCCGAGATTACGGGTTCATGGCATTAAGAAGTTAAGGGTGGCCGATGCTAGTATTATGCCGAAAGTGATCAGCGGTAATACGCATGCGCCTAGCATGATGATTGGATTCAAGGCTAGTGATATGATTAAGGAAGATTGGTTAGAATGATTTCTCTATGTATAATAAACAATTTAGTTCTAGCGTCTGTTTTTTTAAGTTTATAGTTTTATTGAGTTTTGTTATAAACTTGAAATATAATATATGATATTGAAACAGAACGGATGTTATGCTGCCAAAAAAGGGCTGATTCGAATAATCAAACTAAATAAATTAATAACGTATTTGACACCTTACCTTTTGGAATATTGGACTGATCGGCGAGCGGCACACATAAAGCAAAGGCACAAATATTAAGCGACGGCGAACGAACTTGTTACTGCTTTTTCGATACATCGATATCTCTTGGTTCTTCAAAAAGGTCCAAAGCATGAACCATTTAGGTGGGGCAAAGTGTCAAAATAGATAACGCGAATTTAAATTAAAAATTAATAAAGAAAATAAATTCATTCTCGAACAGATATATATGATTTCTACTTAAAGTCCAAAGTTTGTGTAAGATAAATGACAATAAAAGTAGTTACGACGGTGAAGCTGCGAATAACGAAGTTACTGACAGTATTTCAGGAAAATTCCTTCCCTCCCTTTTTTAAAGATTAGTAGTTTGTGCAATAAGAGTGGATATGATGACCATATCGCACAAAGAGAAAATTTAAGCACGCCGTAGGCGGAGTGCTCAATCATCTGAGTGCGATGTGGACAATCCACTCGAGTTGTACAGTATATTTTTTCCTACGACCCACTAACGAACATTTACAAATAAAAAAATATATTGGGTCATTAAGAAAAAATAACTAATTTTAAAATAATTTATGACTTTTAATAATTTTTAAAATAAAATAAACGAATAAAAGAAAACAGTTCATTTCATTTTCCCCCATCCGAGTCGAACTCAAGTCTTCCGTGTGGAAGGCAAAAGAACGTTGACCACAGGATCACCTATTATTTTATTTTTGTTGCATTAATACTCGTAATTAAATTGACTTCATATAGTTTTATTTAAATTGACAAATATTTATAATTATAAACGAAATAAAAACAGAAATGCTATTATTTATCGATTCTACATAAGAATAACCCATTTTAATGTATGTTCGATCTCAATAACTAAAAAATATACTGACAATTAGTTTGACAGAATTAACACTTATTTAAAATTTTAAAAATAATTGATCAAAATATGAACGGTGATTGGTGGATTTCATTTTTTTGCAGTGTTCTCACTACCTAAGGCGAGTTCGGATAGTCAGGGGCTGGAGCGGGACAAATTTTAGGGTGCTTTTAAATGACATTTAAGCGTGTTAAACTGTCACTAATCGGACTAAACCGAACGCTAAAAGGGTCGTTTGGAGTTAAAAGTGTTAAAGGAGTTAAAGGATCTTGGCAGACCGAACGCAAAGCTAGAATGGATATGAAATATATTCGTTACAGAAACAAATTTCATTCCTTAAAAAGGAAAAATGACTATTATCAAAATAAAATTACACAAGCCGGAAACGATTATAAAAAAATATGGAAAATCATTGACATAAAAAAATTGAAAACATCTATAAAATCAGAAAATAATGATAATATAAACAATAACAAAGAAAAAGCTGAAGAGTTTAATATTTATTTTACAAATTTAGGTGAAAATATGGCAAATAAAATATATAAGATATTGTTCTAAATTAAAACGATACAGCTATATACCACTTTTTATAAAAAAAAACGTTTCAGACAAAGTTTTATAGTTTTGTAGGGAAAAACTTTTGGCTAAAATCGTTTTTTATAGCTAACCATAATATGGCCAACTTTTTTTTCGCGCAGCAACATTTTCAATTAGCTGTTACTCAAAAATTAAAAGTCCAATAAAAAAAATATTTCCCTCAAAACTTTCTTCCCATTTAAAAAAAGAAAGTTCACCTCGATATGGCCATATTATGGTCAGCTATAACAAAATAAGCCAAAATGTTTCCCCCAAAAAACTATAAAACTTTTTTCTAAAATGCATATTTCCGGCGGTATTTAACCGTAACACTTTAATTTGAACACCCGGTATATATATATATATATATATATACTTGAGTTATTGGGTTTGCAGCAAAACGATATGTGTACTCTTATAAGTTTATTCCAAGCTTTCGAATGTAAATACATTCATCTTCAGGGATCTAGAATATTTATTACAGGACAATTAAAATTGAATAATGAACAATTAATGTTTACTTACTACTTAGTGAGATTGGTTCGTGAAAAAAATTGTTGATAAAATTAATGATGTGATTGAAACTGTACTAGATAAACATTGACATGAATATTTTAGACGATGCATTGAAAATTTTTATAAAACATTTTAAAATTATATACACTTTTTGCAACTAACTAGTTTAGTCGAAAATTAATAAAATTTTGAGGTTACAATTGACCATGTGCTCTTTTCAAGTTCATGGCGCATGCGTCTGTCATTAAGTCAATTTGCCAAAAAAGAAGAATTTACTTTAACTGTGTAAGACTAATGAGGTCCTACAGCCAATTATTTCAAAACAGAAGGGGGTTGCATAAAGCTAATGAGACTTTATTACCAAACTACCCTTTCTTAATGGGAGGCGCACGTGTCATATACAATAGAACTGAACGACGGGTTGCTGAAAATTTATTTTATAACTATTGATTTATGAATAAAATTATATGAAACATAGTTAAAGATTTTGTTAATGACGACAAACATGTCTGTTTCCTGAATCCCTTATTGGTAAGTTCAATGAGTGGTCGGTTAATGGGGCCTACCACGTATTGAGACTTGTAGAGGGGGCAGTGGGGGGTTAATGAGACTCCTCATCTACAACCTCTGATTAGGAAAGAGACATACTTATCGTGCATTATGGTGGTTAGGTTGAATGTTTAATGTTATTGCAAATTAAATGTTATCAAATACGTTGAAGACTAATTTTGAAATTTGATTTTTCAGAAAAGCAAGCTTTCATAAGTTTTTTTTTTTTTTGATTAAAAATTTGTAAATTTGAAGTTAGATTTCAGTTAAGTTAAGATTATTATTATTGTCAGTTAAGTTGGTATGTGAAGAAAAATTTTTATCCAAAAATAATAAGTATGCAAAAATTTCACTGAGATGTTTTATATCTGATCTTTTGTTAATACATTCATTTTGAGCAATATGTGCCATTTCTAAGAAAAGTCTTTTGTGTAGACGAGGCTCTTTTTCTAAAACTTTAATATCCTGGAAGTTGAAGGTATGATTATTTGAAATTGCATGATTTGCTAGTGCACAACGTTCTGGGTGTAGTCTGCAGTCGCTCTTGTGGGATGTTATGCGGTCTTTTAATGGTCTTGTAGTTTGACCTATGTATAGTAAATTGCAATCCACACAAGGGATACTGTAGACTACATCAGTCCAAGATAGTATTGGTGTTTTATCTTTAAGTTTTGAGAAAACGCTATTAACGGTGAGAACAGTTTTAGTTGCAAACTTTAAATTTGATATTGAATGAAACAAGTTTATGAGCCTGGGTGTGATATCTCTGATGTATGGTAGAGTGACATATGTGATATTAGTGTCCGGTGGTACATTTTCAGCTTCTGCATTATTGTTTTGACTTTCTATATTATTATTGTTATTATTATTCGTTAAAATGGATGAAGAGTTATATAGAAGTTTTTTGACCCGGTGAGATGGGTATGAGTTGTCAATAAAAAGCTTATATAGGATGTTGAGGTTTTTCTGGTGGAAGGAACTATCACTAATACTGAGGGCTCTATTTTTCATTTGTTTAATTAGATTGATTTTCATTGAATGTGTATGGTACGACCAATAGTTGATGTATCTACCAGAACTGATCGGTTTTCTATACCAGTCGATCATCAGTTGGGTATCCATACGTATAAACTTAGTATCTAGAAAGGGGATAGAGTTGTAATTATCCTCCTTTTCTAGAGTAAATTGTATATATGGATCATAGCTATTGAAAATTTCGAGCACCTCATTCAACCCATTGCTAGGTAAACATATTATTATGTCATCGACATATTTCTTTATGAAATGTAGGTTAAAAGGAAGGACTGGAATAATAATGTCTAACACAAGAGAAACCACATCTAGGCTTGCTATGACATAACCATTTGGTAAAGTAGTATTATTGAATAGTCTGTTTATTTCAAAGGAATCTTTGATGTAGTAATCATTGTCATATTCATATGCCTTTGTTAGTATATCTGTCAGATAAGCTGTGAGGTTCTCAATTGGAGTACCTATAGATGCCAAAATTGGTCTCACTGTCAATGGTGTCTTATGTATTTTCGGTAATGTATAGAATTTTCCAGAAGTACCTTTATAGCTAGTTAGTTTCTTTTTTGTTGATTCACTGATCTGTTTTTTAGTGAAAAGTTTTTTTATTAGTTGGTTACACTTGTTTTGAATAGTAGTGGTTGGGTCTCTGTTAAGTTCTACATAAGATGAATCATTATCAATAATGTTAGAGGATAATTCCATATATTGTTCTTTATCAATAATCACCGTTACATTGCCCTTATCTGATCTTGTGACATAGAGATTTGGGTGCTCTTTTAGGCCAAAATAAAACTTAAGTTTAAAATTTCATGTTTTTTTCTTTATCCGTTTTTGAGTTTTCTTCAAAATTCGAAATTTACACATTTTCTCAAATATCTCGAATACGGTCCATTTAAGAGAAATTATGTATAGAATAAAAATTATAGAGAATTATATTACAAACAACTTTTATTTGAACAATTTTTATAAAAAAATATTTTTTTTTTCATTTTGTCACATTTCTCGAATACGGACTATTTTAGGAAAATTTTGTATAAAACAAAAATTGTAGATAATAATATTAGAAGTAACTTTTATTTGAAGAATTTTCTTCTCCGAACGTAAATAACAGGTATATTCCATAAAATATAAAAATGACCACCTATAAAGTACCCCCCCAGATGTTCCGACTCTGCCCAAAAACTAGTTCATTGGACGATGGAATAAAGCTTAAGTTTAAAATTTGGTGTTTTTCTGTGTATTGGTTAATGAGTTATGGTGGATACATACACACACACAGACATACACACACACACTGACATACATCATCGCGAAAATAGTCAAAACAGATTCAGGGGACCTCAAAACGAAAAATTCGTCGAAAACTCGAGGTCGAAAAAAATCATGATTCCTATACTTTCCTTATATCTGTATACAGATAGGAAAGTAAAAATGACACTCTTCAAAATGCACTTTTACGTGACAATGACCCGTATATGTTTTGGATGAATAACATTATTATTATTATTATTCCCAACTAAAGGTTAGACTTTTTTAAAAACAAATTTCGCAACACTAATGACGTTTGTTAGATATTAAGGTGTGTTTTAACAATAAATATTTTAATTATTACTTTATATTTATAGTTGGATGATGACCCTAAATTTTTTGAATAAAAGAATTTGCTAATATTTCGGGAATCACTACCGTCGGCGCATATACAGGGTGGTCCATATTTGTGGAATATATTAATTATTAGCTTTATTATTACGTTTTGAGGAAAATCCTTGAAAAGATAGATTTTTATTTCTAAAATTACATTTTCTGCATAAAATTATTTATCTCCCCCTTTAACCCCTTCGGAGTAAAAGTCACCCCTTTAATTTTTTTAAATAGAAAGGGGTAGCGTGTGATACCTCATTTTAAAGGGTTTTTAATTCCCTATTTAGCAGTATAAGATCTTTTGTTTTTTGTACATTTATATTCAAGAAACATCAATTTTTATTTTTAATGCTTTTAACCAGCCCCCGAACTATTCTATTAATAATATTTCTATCTTATCTTAGACCATGTAAAAAAATGGCAATAAAAAGTTAAACCGAGCTTTTTATGAAAAACTTTTGTTATTCTGCTACAAGGGAATAAGCAAGGAACATTTATTTACAATTGACGATTATAATTTATACTATTTAATTAGTTCAATTTTATGAACAGTCGTTATGGCGTATTTATCTGAAACTCAGAGAATAGATATTTTAATAATGCTTGGTTGTGACAATAGAAAACGAACGCATAGGGAGGTATGTGAATTATTTAATAATAAATATCCAGGACATAATATTTCACAGTCTACAGTTAGCAAAGTAGCAAAGAAATTTCGTAGTACTGGGCATGTGAAGCAAGTTCGTAACGCAGAAAGAACCCCTGAAGTTGATGAGGATAAACGATTAGATGTTATGATAGCCCTTGAAGAAAATCCGCCTAAATCTACTAGACAACTTGCCGCCGAACACAACGTCAGTAAAACAGCAATTTTGCGTTTTTTACACAAAGAAAAGTACCATCCCTAAAAAATTCAGTTGGTACAGGAGTTATCTGAGGACAATCTAGACCGAAGGCTACAATTCTGTGAACAAGTAATGAACAGATGTCAGGCAGATGTGCAGTTTTTACAGAAAATACTTTTTTCGGACGAAGCAACGTTTTACTTAAATGGTACTGTCAACCCACACAATTATTCTCGTTATTGGAGCAGAGAAAATCCTCATTGGATAATCAGTTTTCTAAAAAAAGTGAATGTGTGGTGTGGTATTATTGAAAATAAAATCATTGGGCCTTACTTTTTTGATAACTCTCTGATAAGTGAAGGATATTTATATTTTTTAGCAAATTTTTTGGTACCTCAATTACAAGTTCTGTATCCTAATAATAACAATCCAGATGAAACAGATAGAAATGTTTGGTTGCAACAAGATGCTGCTCCACCACATTTTGCACGTGGAGTGAGAGACTACTTGGATGAAGTATTTCCTAACAGATGGATTGGCAGGCGTGGAGCCATTGAATGGCCACCTCGATCTCCTGATTTAACGCCGCTTGATTATTTTCTTTGGGGCCACTTAAAGTCTCAAGTGTATTTAAATCAATCGGAGACTATTGACGAATTAAAAGAAAGAATCACCGAAGAAAATGAAAAAATTGGCCCGGACGTCATACAAGATGTTCTTCAGGAATTTAATAAGCGCATTGGTTTTTGTCAAGAAGTTACCGGCAGTCATTTTGAACATTTAATACCATAAAATTGTAGTATTATTAATAGAATAGTTAAAAATAAAAATTGATGTTTCTTGAATATAAATGTACAAAAAACAAAAAATCTTATACTGCCGAATAGGGAAATAAAAACCCTTTAACATGAGGTATCACACGCTACCCCTTTATATTTAAAAAAATGAAAGGGGTGACTTTTACTCCAAAGGGGTTGGTTGAAGGAGGAGATAAATAATTTTGTTCAGAAAATGTCATTTTAAAAATAAAAATCGTCCTGTTCAAGGAGTTTTTTCAAAACGTAATAATAAAGCCAATGATTAATATATTCCACAAATATGGACCACCCTGTATGTGAGTTTAACAACGGACTTTTTTACCTAAAAGCAGTTAGTACCAAATGAACCGCTTGATGGGCAAAGTTGAAACTTTTGTTGTTTTTGTTTTTTGTTATTCGGTGCCGCTTCGTCAGAGAAACCTCTGGGCCCCCTTTCCCGTACCCAAAAACGACATAGTCCGGACAAACAGTCACCAGGTGAGTCTCCCGTTTAATATTATTGGCCTCTTTAGATTTTTATTTATTTAACAACAATTCATATTTTTATAACGACGCACAGTGAGCCAGAGATACCATGCGAGTTTGAAAAATTAAAATATTTGTTGTAAGTCAATAATTTTTCCTTACATATTTAAAAATCTGATGTGTCCAACACATGACTTTCCTATCTAGTTTTTATACTGAAAAATTTAAATTTAGCACTTTTCCATTACGGTCCATTTTAGAAAAATCATGTATAAACAAAAATTATAGATATCGATATCGCAAACAATTTTTAGTTCAACAATTTTCATAAAAATCAGAATTTTGCACATTTTGTCAAATTTCTCGGATACGGACCATTTCAGGAAATTTTAACATAAAACAAAAATTATAGATAATAATATTAGAAGTAACTTTTATTTGGACAATTTTCTTCTCTAAACATAAATAACAGATATATTCCATAAAATATAAAAACGGCCTCCCATAAAGTACCCCCTAGATGTTCCGACTTTGTCCAAAATCTAATCATTTCACTTCAGGCCGAAATAAACCTTAAGTTTAAAATTTAATGTTTTTTTCTTTATCCGTTTTTGAGTTTTCTTCAATATTCGAAATTTACACATTTTCTCAAATATCTCGAATACGGTCCATTTTAGAGAAATTATAGAATAAAAATTATAGAGAATTATATTACAAACAACTTTTATTTGAACAATTTTTATAAAAAAATATTTTTTTTACATTTTGTCAAATTTCTCGAATACGGACCATTTTAGGAAAATTTTGCATAAAACAAAAATTATAGATAATTATATAAGAAGTAACTTTTATTTGAAGAATTTTCTTCTCCAAACGTAAATAACAGATATATTCCATAAAATATAAAAATGACCACCTATAAAGTACCCCCCCAGATGTTCCGACTCTGCCCAAAATCTAATCAGCTCATTGGACGCTGAAACAAAGCTTAAGTTTAAAATTTGGTGTTTTTTTGTGTATCGGTTCATGAGTTATGCGTTATACAGACACACACACACACACACACACACACACACACACACACACACACACACACACACACACACACACACACACACACACACACACACACACACACACACACACACACACACACACACACACACACACACACACACACACACACACACACACACACACACACACACACACACACACACACACACACACACACACACACACACACACACACACACACACACACACACACACACACACACACACACACACACACACACACACACACACACACACACACACACACACACACACACACACACACACACACACACACACACACACACACACACACACACACACACACACACACACACACACACACACACACACACACACACACACACACACACACACACACACACACACACACACACACACACACACACACACACACACACACACACACACACACACACACACACACACACACACACACACACACACACACACAGACACACGCACACACACACAGACAGACATCATCGCGAAAATAGTCAAAACGGATTCAGGGGGCCTCAAAACGTAAAAATCCATCGAAAACTCGAGGTCGAAAAAAATCATGATTCCTATACTTTCCTTATATCTGTATACAGATAGGAAAGTAAAAAGTGGAAAATGCAATTTTTATGGATAATAAATTTTTATAAAATATAGCAGTGATACTCAAAGTGTGCTCCGCGGAGCCCTGGGGCTCCGCAAAGCCTTTGTGGGGGCTCCGCGAAGAAAATAATAGTGATAATAAAAAAAAGAAGCAGTACTATCGCCACAAAAAGGAGGGACCTGGCATGAGGACTTTTTTTTAGAAATATGTTTAGGACTTCGTCAAATATTTCGCTTTTCAAAAAGGTTCCGTCGCCAAAAAAGTTTGAGAACCACTGAAATATAGTAATTATACAGGGTAATCACAAAAATCATTTATTTAATTATGATAAAACTATCATTTTATTGGTAAATAATTTTCAAGAAATGACGCAAAATTTAGAAATGTTTTAAAATTATGCTTTTGCAAAAAAATAATATTGGTGGGACATGGAGTTTAATAGGAAACGAAGGAATGTGATTTACATGCACTAAAAAAAACAAAAAATGTTGCCATCTGATTGTTTGGAATGTTTATTTTACAAGACCTATAAATTACCCAACCGTGCGCTCATCAGAGGGATTAAAAAAGGGTAGTCCATTGTTACGTTCCACAAACCAGGCGGCACAGATAGAATACTTAAATTTAACACTCCTTATAACTGTCGGCTGTTTAGAATCACAGATTTTGATGGGGCCGCCTGTGCTGTAAAACACTCATAACATTTTGATTTATTACTCCGTGTCGATTGTGATTCTACTTTATTTTTTTCTTTTAAAAATAGTCAAACTTTAAAAGTGGGGTACTACGAAACCATTAAGGTAGATTCATACTGTAGGTCCGGTCACGGTCTGATCACGGTCCGGTCGCGGTCCAGTCAAATATTAGAATACGCATTTTGTATTAAAGTATTCATATTACTCTGCACGGTCAGGTAACGATCTAGGTCCGGTTGCGGTCAGGTTTTTTTATGAACTATTCACACTGTTGCGGTCGCTCATCAGTCTTTTGTCAGTTAATTTAAAACAAGCAATGTTTTCAAAGTTTTCAACAAGAGATCTGGCCTTAATGGCTTACATCCTAGATGAGGAAGAGAGAAGCAAAAGCTCCAAAAAAATACCTAATAGGGGTTTCTGGGTGCATCCCACAAACATCAACAGAAAAAGTTCAAAATATTCGCAGAAAGAAAGAGCGCGGTCAATTGACTAGATCGTTACCTGACCGTGCAGAGTAATATGAATACTGTAATACAAATTGCGTGTTATAATATTTGACTGGACCGCGACCAGACCGTGATCTGACCGTGACCGGACCTATAGTATGAATCTACCTTTAAACGAAAACCCATTTAAAAGCATTAAAATTATGACAAATCATTTTGATCAGACCATGACTGGACCGTGACTTGATCTATAGTGAGAATAGATCTTTAATGTTTTACGTAAATTATTTCTATAAAACTAAGATCGACATATATAATATGCAAAAGTTTCATAGTACACCAATTTTACGGATTACTTTTTATTTTTACTACAAGAAAAATTATGTAAGTATAGGTAAAAGCTTAACCCGTACCCTTTGGAGTCACTATTTGAACATCTGAATCGGTTTCTCTAGAAAAAAAATCTTTCTAACGAAAAGAAATAAAAATAAAAATGCTAGAAGGGACAAATATATTTAATTTTCTGCTATTTACAAATGATAAACAGTACAAAAAATTTGACTTTATTTTGTTTTATGTTTATACCCTTTGTTATTTTTTACATACAGTAAGTTCGCTCAATTATATTTTAATTAATCTTATCATTTATTTATTAAAAAAAATATATATGAAAAATTAAAAGGTATACAGTGAGATGTGAATTATAAATTAACTTTTATATTACACGTGAATTTTTTTTAATAAATACATCTTCGCGTTAAGAATAATTAATAATAATAAACGACTTTATTAATTTCAGACAATTTTAACAAAATAAATACATATACAGGGTGATTCATAAGTACTTTGACAAACTTCAGAAAATGGTTCTTTAAGTAATTTTAAGGTAAAAAGTTCATATAAAAATGTGTCCGAAAATGGATGGTTTTCAAGATACAGGGTGTTAAAGTTTTAAGAAAAAAAATCGTTTTTTTATCATATTTTTTATACCACTTAAGGTAATTTAATGAAATTTGGTACACGTTGTTTGACCATAAAGTGACATTTTTTGATGCTATTAATTTTTTTTTATTTTCATCAGTGGAGTCCCTAAGGTATTTAAACTAAATATTATTGAAGAAAAAAATGGTACGCCACTGGTTTTTTAAAAATCTACATTTAATTTGGAACAAATTTGATCTCTTGACTTTTGTTCGTAAGAAAAGAAAATCTAGAAAATCCGCACGCAATTAGTGAAAGGCATTCTCAGTATCAATTTTCTGTAAATGTATGGGCGATAATAATTGATGATTATTTGATAGGCCCTTGCTTTATTCCGCTCCGACTGGATGGAGAAACTTACAGACACTTTCTAGAAAAAGAATTGCCGCGATTACTTCAGAATATACCTTTAAAAAATCGTATCCGCATGTGGTTTATGCATGATGGGGCTCCGGCCCATTTCCGCGTTGTAGCCAGGAAATTCCTTAACACTGTCTATCCAAATCGATGGATCGGGGTGTAGAAGAACCTAACCAGGCGTAGGCACCAAGGTCCCCAGATCTAAACCCGTTAGATGTTTTGGGGACATATGAAGTCATTAGTTTATATAACTCCAGTAACAAACGAGGAAGAACGAAGAAACCGAATAATAGACGCCTGTGAAAGAATAAGAAACACACCAATAATTTTTGAGCGAGTACGAGATTCAATGACTAGAAAATTGAATGCCTGTATCTTCGCTGAAGGTGGACACTTTCAACAATTTATTTAAATACAGTTTAATTTCGTTTATTTAATTTAATTTTATTTAAAATTTGTTGAAATAAAATGTTAATATTTCTTGCATATTGCATATTTTATTTAAAAACTACTGATTTTGCACCCTCCGGATATTGATTTGCATTTCTACCGACATTGTACAAATTTTTTTACAAAGGTCAAGAGATCAAATTTGTTCCAAATTAAATGTAGATTTTAAAAATAATTTTTATAAGATAGAAACGAAATACCCGACCTAATAGACTTTTTTGTTGTACGAAATATTTCAGCAAACTACATCCAAGTTGATGAGGCATGGGACATGAATTGAGATCATTCGCCCATTCTTCTCACTCTTAGTGACACCATTATCCAAAAGGAAAGCGCTCCTAGACTAATAAATAGAAGAACAGACTGGCAAAGCTTCAGACTGGACCTTGAAAATAAAATCAATCTTTCAGTTCCGTTAAGAACAAAAGCACAGTTAGATGAAGACGTAGAACTACTTGTGTCCAACATACAACAAGCAGCATGGGATAATACGCCACCTATTATGCAGCGAACAACAGAAAATAACTATCCTAAAGAAATAAGGGACCTAATCTCTGCAAAAAGAAATCTAAGGAGGGCATGGCATCAGACCAGAGCTCCATCAGATAAAACCAAACTTAACAACGCCACCCAGTAGTTAAAAAGAGAGATAAAACGAATCAAAAATGAATCTATTTGTGAGTACCTTAGTGAGTTGACAAACGATAAATCCACTGATTATTCTCTATGGAAAGCCACAAAGCGATTAAAAAGACTCACTGTGCAGAATGCTCCAATCAGGAATACAGATGGTAGCTGGGCTAGAAATAATATACAAAAAGTTAATAGATTCGCAGAACACTTAGAAAACACCTTCAAACCAAATGAAGGAGAAGAATTACCGAACTGGGCTCCTCTAGTGAAAGATGACTCAATTATCAGACCAACCTCTCCAAAGGAAATTGCAGAAGATATAAAAACAAATATTAATCCTAAGAAAGCTCCTGGCTATGATTTAATTACAGGAGAAGTCTTAAAACAACTTCCGAAGAAAGCCATAAATAAACTTACACACCTGTTTAATGCCTCATTCAAACTAAGGTATGTCCCTAGATTGTGGAAAGTAGCTGAAGTCATTATGATCCCCAAACCAGGAAAACCTCCGAACGAAGTTTCGTCATATAGGCCAATATCTCTATTGCCTATAATATCCAAACTGGAAAAATACTAATAAAAAGACTGAAAACCATCATTGAAGAAAGAAAACTTATTCCAGATTACCAGTTCGGCTTTAGAGAAAACCATTCAACTATAGATCAGGTTCATAGAATCTCAAATGCTATTGAAAAAGCATTATAAAACAAAGAAGTCTGTTCAGCCATCTTCCTCGATGTTGCGCAGGCTTTCGATAAAGTATGGCATGATGGCTTAAGACATAAACTGAATATGCTACTTCCACAGCCATACTCAGAGATATTAGATTCATACATTTCAGATAGATTCTTTAGAGTAAAACAAGATGAAGCATACTCTGATTTGAAAGAAATTAAAGCAGGAGTACCACACGGAAGCATCCTGGGACCCACTTTGTATCTGTTATACACTTGTGACATACCCCAACTAGAACAAGACACAACAGCTACATTTGCAGATGATACTGCCATCCTAGCGATAGGTAAAAATCATGAAGAGGCTGCAAATAAACTACAAACATCAGTTAATAAAATACATAAATGGACCAAAAGATGGCGTATTAAACTGAAACCAAATCTGGTAATATTAATTTTACTAACAAAAATGGTCAAAGAATACCAATTAACATAAATAATGCTCAGATCTCTTATGCTAACTCGGCAAAATATCTAGGTATTACATTAGATGCAAGACTTCGCTGGAAGGTCCATGTTAAAAAGAAAAGACAAGAGTTAGATATAAAATTCAAGAAAATGTACTGGTTACTTGGTAGGCATTCCAGCTTATCTACACATAACAAAATTATATTATATAAACAAGTTCTCAAACCAATTTGGACCTATGGCATTCAGCTCTGGGGTTGTTCCAGCTACAGTAATATTCTAATAATCCAGAGATTCCAGAACAAAGTATTGAGGAACATTGTCGATGCTCCTTGGTACATTAGAAACAGCGACCTTCATCTAGACCTTCAGATGGACACTGTTGACCAGACTATCACCAGATTCGCTAGGAGTCACGAACAACGGCTCCACCAACATGTGAACGTTGAGGCGATCCAGCTTCTTGACAACACGAACCTGACAAGAAGACTCAAGAGAGTGAAACCTTTTGAGTTAGCCAAGTGATTGTGTTAATAACAAAGCAAAGCATTGTGCGGTTTAGTGTTACACGTTAGTTTAGTGTAATTAAGTTATCAGACCCTAAGGTATACTAGCGAGTAGAACTTTAGTTTTTAAGATTGCAACCCTAGTTAAGTTAGGTTATAACAAAATTACTCATTGATCAACTCTTGATCAGATTGTAATATCAATAAACGCCGCTTTTGGAGTGTTTTTTCACAAAAAAAAAATAATATTTAGTTTAAATACCGTAGGGACGCCACTGATGAAAATAAAAAAAAGTTAATAGCATAAAAAAATGTCACTTTATGGTAAAACAACGTGTACCAAATTTAATTAAATTACCTTCAGTGGTATGAAAAATATGATAAAAAAAGGATTTTTTTTCTTAAAACTTTAACACCCTGTATCTTGAAAACCATCCATTTCCGGACACATGTTTGTATGAACTTTTTACCTTAAAATTACTTAAATAATCATTTCCTGAAGTTTGTCAAAGTACTTATGAATCACCCTGTACATACAAATGTAATTTACATAGAGATCTGAAATTAAAAAACAAAGTTCAGTTCATTCGTTGACACGAAATCAGCGATGAACTGCTCGTCCACTTAACCTTAAATAAGACAACAAAACATAAACAAAGAGCATGTTAACAACTCTTTAATCTTTTAAAGTAATGTATATTTTTTCGAATTAAGTAAATCATTTTTATTGCGCGTTGCTTTAATCTGTCGCCCTCTTTGATGCGCGTTGCAAAATAAGATTTTCTAAAATGTTTGCCAATATGAATAGATGAGAAAAAAAAACGAATGTGACACGAAATCAAGAAGATTATGCATTGTGGCACAATGAAAGACGAAAACGAGTCAATGTAAAAAAATTAAAGGTCTTCTTTAAGAAATCTCATAAAATCTTTAATTATTTACTAAAGCCACCCAATATGGCATGAACAATAAATCCAGAGCAAAATAAAATTTGGAAATTAATTTGCAAGAAAAAGTTTTTAAATGCGGACTTTTTATTGATTTCGAATTTGATTATGTTACTGCTAGTCCGGATGGAATTTAAAACAAAAAACGAAACTCTATGATAAAGTTAAAAATATCCATATGAAGCTAGAGTTCTGAGTGTAGAAAAAAGAATATGCAGTAGAGAAATAACTTTTTGGAAAAAGGACAATACCATTAAGGAGAACCACAATTGGTATTTTTAAATTCAGGGCTAGCTGTATATTACACAAATGGATTTTTGTATTTTGTGTGTTTGGACTCCTCGAGGAATAGAAGTGGAGAAAATTCCTCATAATGACAGCTTTTAGAAAGAAAAGATGCAACTTAAAATTCAAACTTTTTATATGCAATATGCCTTACTAGAACTAGTCGACAACAGAGCTTATAGAGACATGAAAGTACGGAACAGAATATCAAATAAATGGTGAAAAATTTTGTTTAATTTTTATTAACATGACGCAAGGAATCTTAAATTATTTGAAATATGTTTATTAATTTAAGAGATACATTTTATTTATTTCTAAAATATAGTAGTAAGCGATCCATTTAAAATATGATTAATGTCATCGACTCTCAGTGTATCTTTCTAATAATATAATAATAATACTCTCCCTAATTCACCCCCTTACGAGTGAATTTCAACCCCTGAAGGTGACTGAACGACTTATGTAAAGGAAGGGACGGCTATTATTATTATTTGCCGTGGCGCTCCGGGGCGACTTAAAGATGATTGATGGTGCCATTTGACTTATAGGTGAGGAAAATCCGGAAAACCTCACCCACCATCACCATCTTCGTCTTCAACCGTAGCACAGCTGTTTCTCTCTAGGTGTCGGCTGATGCATCACATTGATCTTTGCCTCGTTAATACTCGTAAGGAGGTCTAAATAGTCAGTTTGTTGTTCTACAAACAGTATAGTTCAGTTTGCCGCGTACTTGACTGTGTAGGGTCCTGAAATAATGTTTTTCAGGACCCTAATGGTTGTCGGTGGTACCTTCTACTACAATGGGTGGCATTGCCGATTTATTTGTCGCTTTCGGAGTGTTTGAGGTTGTATTGGCAGGTTTTGTTTTGGGTTTCGGTGGTGGCTTGTTTTTGTTGGTTCCTCCTTGTATCTCAGAGGGACCCTTAGGTTCATCTTCCATCTCGGATTCCGATTCCGACAGGACTCCATATCGGTTTTTTAGATTCAGAAATCTAACTGCCTTTTGTCTTAGAACTTTGACGAAATTGGTCGATAAATTTCTCGTTATTTGAGTTCGTGTCCATAGCAACGTTTATTTCATCCAGGTTATCGGGTGGCATTTCGTGAGTCCTTTTTCTTTTGGGGATTGGAGATTTTGGCGACGTGTATTGTGGTCTCTGGGATAGTAACGGCTGATGAATCTGTGCGTTAACATGTATCAACGTCGGGGCTGGAGGCGGGGGTGTTGGTACATCATATTGGTGGGATGAATCCTCCCCTGATGAATTCCTATTTTGACCGAAATCGAGAAATGTAGCTTTTGCGTGACCGGGCATTGGCAGTGTTTTGTAGGGATGATTCAAATTAGTGGACTTTGATGTGCAAATCAGATGAAACATCTGATTCTGGGCTGCTGGAATCGCTATTACAGTCTTCCAGCGTGTTAATATGATTCTCCGTATTTTCGTTAGGATCTGATCTATACTATTGTCCTGCGATGCTCGAGACTCGTTCAAGTCGTTCGATGGGCCTCTGTGCGCGTTGTCATCGCTCGGCGGCTGCTTTAGCTGCGTGTCGGTATCTTTCTCCAAACTTTCGCGTTTGGTTTTCTCTATACTTTTGGTTTTCTTCGAACTTTCGAGAGGCAAATTCTCCATAGTTTTATTTTCGACCGTCATTTTGGGCCGATTTTGTTGAGAATTTGGATTTGCTTTCGGCAATTCTACGGTGTCTTAACTTTCCGTTGTCTCGGCTGTTTTGAGTTGGTGTCTTCCACCAATTGATAGTTCTTTCTCCAAACTTTTTTTAGGGGGTCCCTTCTGAAGGTAGTATATGACCCCGGGTTAGGAGAGTTAGTGGAAATTCTGGAGGTGCTCAAGTTTTGTAGGATGAGTGTGCTTGGCTTTACAAAGTTTCGGGCTGTAGATTGCTGCGTGCTTTTTAGAAACATTCACGTTTACTGATGGGGCGGTTTTGAGGTGGCGACGATACATTCACGGACCCGTCTCGAGTACAGGGTCTAATACCCGGTTTTGGCTGGCCCAGAGGGCTCCTCCATACGCAGGATTACAATCCGAGATTGTTTTACACTTTACCTGGGATTTTGTTCGGAAAATTAATATAACGAGAAAATATAGTTTATGTCTGTAAAAGTTCAAAGAGTAAGGGTGTGTTACCACGATAGAAACGATAACTTCTTAAAAATTCCATTTAGCAAAAACATATTCAATTTGTAACTAGTGGTATATTCGCGAATATAAAAAATATGGGTCCAATTTTGAACCATCAAAAGACTATTTCTTAAATCACGAAGAACGAAGAAGCTAATACTCGTATCTTATTGCACATATCATCAGCCAAACATTAGGGGCATTCACGCTGCATTATTGATTGCAACGATACAGATGTTCTAGTCTTATCAATTTATTTTAAGAAGTTTTTGACAAAAAAATGTATAGTTCAGAAGAGGGCGAGGAGACTCTTGAAGTTTCATAACAGTACATGATTTAAATTTGGATGAGAATTTTTTAAAAAATTTGCCTGATTTTCATTCTGTGACCGGTTTTGATACAACCAACCAATTGTCTGTCATTAGGAAAAGAACTTATTGGAAAACCTACCTTGAACACCATCACCTTTTAAAAGGATTTAGCACTGATCAGTAGGTACTCTGAAAACACATTCTCTAATCTTGAAAAAATGTACATAAAACTTTATTCAAAAACTGCCAATGTTACTTCCATTAACATTTTGAGGGGATTAATGACCTCTTTAAAATCATCGCTAAATTATCATAGCCTCCCTAAGATTACATTGTTTAAGATGTTTTTACCAACATTATTGTATATCAAGTTTAAAGTTATAAGTTTCTTTAAATCTGTAAAGTTACCAAGATTTTCGGAGCAATTATTACATAAAATATTTAGACCTCGAATTTTCTGTTACACGGTCGGTCGAGGATAGATCAGTGTATTTGATATGAATCAAATGTTTGCATCCGTCACACTTAAGAGCTGAAGCGCGATCGGCCACTGCTTTCGTACAATTCGCACAACTGGGCATGGTGATAGTCAGATAATAACAAGTTTTTGTTGTATTTACAAGAGTTCACAGAAAATACATTATTTACAGTTTCTTTAAACTTTTTGTTTTGTTACTCAGTCGCCATATAGGCACTAGATTTGTTTATAAAGAAAACAGTTTTGATAACTTATAAATATACAAAATGTAGAAAGAAATATGACAGCACCGAACTTGTGTCATTCCTTGGTTAATTTCTTTTATCCTTAAATGTGCTATTGAACTTTTCCAACGTCCTCGACTAAAAAATAACATTATAAGCGATTTACTAATTTGTATAATGTGTTTGTATTATCTCTATAGAAAATAACAAGGTATTTTTGATATATTAAAATGTAATGTAAATGATACGAGTTGTTTTTTAAAGTTCATAATATAATTTCATAAATTAGTTTTTAATTTGAAGACAGTAATAATTAGTTAGCTTCAGTTCATAATCGGTGTGTAGTGTGCAGTCCTTCTCACTTATATGTCTAAATTTGATGGGTAAATTGAGGCGTTGAAAACCAGAGTGGTCTAAGTCAGAAATTCTCATTTTTGAGATAATAACTCTATGTCATTCTTCATTCAGTCAAAAATTCAAAAAGACTGCTTTAGAAATTTGCCTATAGATGTAGTTAGTTTATTGTATGAGTGGCAGAATCGTGATAATGTTGAAAGTCAGAGTGGTACAAGAAGTCTAACTTAGACAAATATGGCTTTAAATCTTATTACGAGTTAAAAGTTATATTATTTTTGTGTTAGTAAATTATTTCTTGTAATAAATATGAGTTCTAATGAATCAGAGGAAGAGCCCTTTAGTGAAAGTGAAAGTGAATTTGAGTCGGATGAGCGTATTGAATTGGAATCCTCGTTTTCAAGTGGTAATGTATTATTAATATATTAAAATTTTCAAAAAAGAATTCAAACAGTATTTATTCTGGCTTAAGCTCCTAGCAGATACAGATATCCAAATAGTAGATCAAAAATTTATGGTATCTGGTCATTCTTTTCTGCCAAACGATAGAGATTTTTGCCAGATATAGCGATATGCGAAAAGCAGGATTGAGATACACAATAATACAAAAGTGAAAAACAAAAAATCCATTCAAAGTATATAAAATAGATAAAAACGGTTTGGTTTGGTTACAGATTCAGTGCTTACATTCCGAAAAAATTAATCATTTAAAATTTACTGTTAGAAACTCTTAATGAAGAATTTCCTTTAGAGGTTATAAACTTGCTAGAAAAGGCCAAAATTTCGGTATTTTTTTGACTAAGACGTATCGGAATGCGGTTTTTTGCATTCGCTTCCAAAAATTTTTTTGGAAAAAATGTTCCTACTTTTTATCTTAATCAAACCGGAAATTGCATTGTTGCAGCTAAAAATGCATTAAAAAAATGCATTTTTTGAGACGGATTTGGAAGATTAGAGAACTTTGGAAATAAGAGTCAGAACTGACCCAAATCGGGTTCCCGGAAATTTTGGAGGTCGCTGATCACGATTATGATGTTCAAATTTACCCACAGCCGACCTGGAGCTCAGGAATGCCGATGAACGTCATCTCCGTGGGACTCTCCCGAAATTCATGCGGGGAAGGAGAGAAACTCAGTTCCGGAGGTTTTTTTGGTCGCTGAATTCAAATATGGCATCGACGAACACCCCTCGGATACCTGGTGTGCCCGAACCTGGACGTGGACGTCATCCCCGAGAATTTTCCTGACAATATCACCAAAAACAACCCGAAAATCATTGTGGGGGCGTTTTTTGGGGCACTGAATCCAAATTTTACATCGACAACGAGCCCATAAACACCTAGTCTGTGTATCTATGAGTGATCGATTCTAACTAGTTTGTTATCAGCAGGGAGTACCGATTTTTATTTGTTTCTCTATGATTGTAAAGGAATTTTATACATTAAAATTGCCAAATAATTCTGAACCTTTAACAATGAAATTATTAAACAACAAAATTGATAATATTTCTTGAACAATCCTTTCAGCTGCCTCTCTCTTGGCCTTTGGTTTTTCCTCCTTTTAGTACAAAAATGTCACGATATCGTCGAAGTATTTATTTCTTTTTATCATTCTATATCGTATTTTACCTACTTAATATAATTACATGTTTTAAAATAAATTAGCTTGCACACAGGCATATATAGCCTCAGTGAATTATCAATGTATAATTTATTTTGTATTTGTAGTATTTCATTTGAATTGTAATTTAACTTAGTATTTATACTTGCAATTATTCCTATTTATATATAGTTTTCTTTAATAAACATTATTATATATTTCTGCATTTTTACATAACCTATTTTCAACTAGTACGACAATATTAAGAAATATGACAATGATCACTTTCCTATAAAATCAAAAATAGGTACGCGCAAACGCAGCAATTGAGGACTCGGTAAGTGGTAGGATGGTTAAGAAAAAAATATCTGCATCGGGGGGTGTTCGCCGATGCCATATTTGATTTCAGGGACCCAAAAAACCCCCGTGCGCCGAGTATCTCTCCTTCCCCGCGTTTTTTTCGGAAGAGTGCCACGAAGATGACGTTTATCAGCGTTCCTGAGCTCCAGGTCAGCTGTGCGTCAATTTGAACATCATAATCGTGATCAGCGATCGCGAAAACTTCCTGGAACCTGATTCTGACTCTTATTTAGTCTTCTAAAAGCCGTCTCAAAAAACGTATTTTTTAATGCATTTTTGGTTACAGCAATGCAATTTTCGGGTTGTATAAGATATAAAGTAGGGGCAATCCAAACCGTCTTAATCTAAAAAATTCCGAACTCTTTTTGCTTCATTTCCTCGACTATTTCAGCAATGTTAATTTACCATTACTGTATGATTCTTCGTTGCCCATCAATGACAAAAAGAAAAATAATATGGAAGAGCTACTACAATTCATTCCTCCCATCCACCAACAGTACTTTGAAAAAATCGTTTGGGATGGTAGTATTTAAGACATAGGTCCACTTAAAGATAGTGAACAAGAAGATTAGATTTTCAATAAATGTTTTTAGTGAATTTATAATAATAATAATAATAATAATAATAAATTTATTCACTTTAAAAATCGAATTACAATTTTAACTTATATTTAACAGAAAAAAAATTGTCTATGTGAATAAATAGTGGTTCCACTAAAGGCGAACCTTGTGCGTGGGATACTTTGAGAATTATATTCTACATAGCATTTCTTTTTTTTACTATTTTTTCTTTTATTTATTATAGAGACAAATTAGCTACAGCATTGAATAGTTTATAAATAATTATTGTATACATAAATAATTGGATAAGTGCAGGTAAGTTCTTTTTAGATTTTAGTTATATTTAAATTAATAAAGTCATGAAATTTTTGTCGTTGCTTAGTTAATATCCATTGTTGTAATTTAGACCTATAAAGAGCTATAGAATTTAGGTTTTTAAATTCCACCGGAAGCGCGTTAAATATTTTAGGACCGAGATATACAAAACTTCTTTGCCCTAGAGTCTTTTCCATTTTAGGTACGGTGATCACATGATTTTTATAACGCGTTGGGTATAAATGTTGTACCGGAGTGCTAAGGAAAATATGCTTCTTCTGAAATATTGCTACAAGTAGGTAAAAAAGTTGTCTCAAATCCAAAACTTCTGCTTCTACAAATAAACGTTCTGTTGGGTAAGTATAGTTTTTATTATAAATAATTTTTAAAATCCATTTTTGTATTATTTGTAAATGTTTAATATGGATATCTGCCGCACCTCCCCAAGCGATAATACCATAGGTTAGATGAGTCTGTATTAATGCATAATAGAGCATCTTTAAGTGGGGGATATCCAAAAAACATTTTAAAAATTTAAATTTTGCTAAATGGAATCTAATTTTCTTTATAACACTACTAATGTGTGCATTCCACTTTAAATTACAATCTATTATAATTCCCAAGTATTTAGTTGTTTTTGACATTTTTATACAAACATTTTCATTGTTGAAATTTATATTAATTGAATCATATTCAGGTAAATTTGAATCGTAACTAGTAAATGGAAGAAATGTTGTTTTATTAAAATGAATTGTTAACAATTTGTTACGAAAAAAATCTAAAACAATAGGTAGGGAGTTAATTATTTTTTTCTTTAGGGTATTCCAATTAGTATCTTGGTAGTAAATGGCCGTGTCGTCGGCGAAACCTATGATTTCTGCGGGTATAGGTAGTTCAAAAAGGGCGTTAATATATATATTAAACATAATAGGACCAAGAACGGTACCTTGGGGAATGCCAAATTGTATTGTTTGCTTATCACTCATAGAGTCGCCAATACTGACATACTGTTCTCGATCAGTTAGGTAGCTCTTTAGTAGTTGATAGGCTACTCCTCTGATGCCTAAGGTATTTAATGTTTCTAATAAATCTGGATGACTCACCGTGTCAAATGCTTTGGCGAGATCTACAAAGATACAAATTGCAGGCATTTTTGTGTCTATAGATTTGTATATTTTGGATGTTATGTCAGCAATTGCATCTTCGGTAGACCTCCCCTCCACAAACCCATATTGTTTAGAAGATAATAATTTGTATTTGTTGATAAAATTACACAATCTGAATTTAATTAATTTTTCTATTATTTTACTCATACTGGACAGGATCGATATGGGTCTGTAGTTTGACATTTCTATCTTATCCCCAGCTTTATAAAGTGGTTTTATAACTGCATTTTTTAGAGAATTAGGAAATATTCCAGTAGTTAAAATTTTATTTGCTATAAAAGTCAGTGGATTTTTTTAAATAATGTACACATCTTTTATAAACCTCAGAAGGAATTAGGTCTAGTCCAGGCGCTTTGTTTGGTTTTAAATCTTTTATAATTTTAACCACCTCCTGTTCTTTCACAGGTTCTAAGTATATGTACTTAGCTGGTCTTCTTTCATTGAATTTCCTAGATGACTTTTTAATTTTTTTTGCAAGAATGCTACCTACCTCTGTAAAATATCTGTTAAACACATTTGCAATTTCTGTTTTGTTTGTTATATTTATGTGGTTCTGTTTTATTTCACATTTCTCCTGTGTTTTATCATGATTTTTAATATTTTTTACAACTTGCCACATATGTTTTGAGGAATTCTTATTTTTAATAATTTCATTTTTGTAGTAGTCAGTTTTGGCAATTTTTATCAGATCATTTAGTTGGTTTCTGTATATTTTGAATTCTTTTAAGGCTTGTGTATTGTTTGGTTGTTGTTTAACTGTTTTATATAAAGAATTCTTAATATTAATAGATTTTACTAAACCTTATGTAATCCAAGGACTACGTTTGAAATGAGAACGGTTAATCTTTATTACCCGGCTGCTTGAGTTTACATAATATTTTAATTTAGTAATAAACATATCTGTCATTAACATCTATGGAGGAATACATATCTACCCAATTTTCCTGTGATAATATTTTATGTAATGAATTGTAATCACATATTACTTTATGATATTTGTTTTGATTTGAATCTTTCAGATTTGATGGATACTGGTACTGTAAAATTTGAGAGAAGTGATCAGTTAGCGAAGACCAGAGTACTATGGGTACTATATTTTCTAAGGACTCGCTTGTATTGACATGAAAATGGTCCAGGCAGGTTTTACTACTACCCTGTATTCTCGTAGGTGAATTAATCATTGATATGTATCCATGTTCATGCAAAATATTTAGATACTCTTGACTTACATCAGTTTCATCCAATATATTAATATTTATGTCTCCAACGATTATATTTATGTGATTATTTTGTTTTAAATAGTTGTATAGATCCTGATTGAATTGGAATGAACATGTACTGGGAGATCTATAAATTGCTAATAATTTAAATGATTTATTTAATTTATGGATAACTATTTCTAGTGCATTTATATTGTTTAGAGATACGATTTTATAGTTGTATGTTAAATTGTTTTTAATATATACAACTACCCAATCTGCTCTATTTAAATTTCCCTCTGAATAGATAAGATTATAACCAGGTAAAGAGAACATTTCAGGGTTATAAAGTTTGTATGTTTCCGTTAACACATAACAATCAAACGCCTTATTAAAACCTGCAACCATTACCTGCAATTCATCCAAATGTGCATTTAGACTTTGTATATTATTGTGAAATATTGTGAAATTATTACGTTTTGTTTCGTCTAAAATGTAATTTGTCTCTTCAATGCTGTAGGTAATAACATTTTGTAAAGTAGAAGTATGGTGATCTCTAATATAAGGATCCATTTCAAAAGAACAAATTAATTTTTATATTAAAAAATTTTAGTTACTTATATAGAAAAACTAAATAGTTCTTTCTGATATTAACAAAAATTTTAGTCGTAAAACCTTAGCTAATTGTGTAAAAATCGATAAATCTAGATATAAAATGTTTTGTAAAATAAATTTGTTATAATAAAATATGTTTTTTTATAAAAATCTTTTTCCTAATTTAGTCTTAAAACCTAAGCTATCAGCATTTAAAAAAAAAATGAGAATAATAATTATATTTCTTTTGATAAAATGTCTTACATAATCTAATTACAATACCTTTTCATTAATGAATTATATTTTTTTTTCCACTATTGAGTCTTGTTTCCCTACGGTTTTCTATGGTTTGTGTATCTTTTCTATCCTTTTTTCCCCTTTCTTGATTTTTGTTGTCTTGATTATTTTTTCTTTCATCAGTGTTGTTCGATATTTGTTCTTTTTTATTATTTTCTGCTTCGCATATGTGCTCTTTTGTACTTTGTTGTTTTTTAGGGATTGGGTTGATTTAATTGTTTCTTGCTGAGAAGTTGTTGGTGTATCGGATATTTGACTTGTTTCGTTTTGAGCTTCGTTAGATTTTAGGTTTTCTGAAGTATAGGCCTGACCGTCAATATATAGAATATTTCCTTTTATATGAGTTAAATGGTTTTCATCTTTGGCCTTTTTCATATAGTGTACTAATATTTTTTGTTCCTGCCGTTCTTCTGTTGTCAGGATTTCAGAAATTCTAATTTTGGTTCCTTTCAGAAGTTTGCAATTGCCGTAGATATTTTTTTTGGTCCAGTAATGTACAAATTGTATGATAATTGGTTTGTTTTCTTCTGTTTTACCAATAGTGTATACGTTATTAATGTCTTTTTTATCTAAGTTTAAGTGTAGCAGATTACTCAATTTATCTACAGTATAGCCTAATAAATCTCCTTCTTTGTATTCCAAGTTGAATACTATTATGTCATTCTTTCTAATTTGTTTTTGAGTTTTTAAGTTTTTAAATTTTTCGTCTTCTAGTTCTTTCTCGATTTTGTCAGTTCTTCTAGCCTCTTTTTCCACCGCTGTTTTGATTTCTAAATTTTGTTGATCTATATGCTGCATTAACTTATCAGTTTGTCTGTTGTTTTCTGTCAATATAAAATTTTTTAGTTTCTCAAATAAATCGTCCGAACTCATTTCCTTATTTGCCTTTGGCTCCCTTACTAATTGTTTGTCTATTTTGGTTGGTACTTTTTTTTATTACTTAGGTGTGCAATTATAATATTGATACACAAAAATAAACATAAGTAATTTACCTTTTGTAAAATAATTGTAATATGCAGCCACTCTGATGTATATTGATACACGATGCACAATTTCAAAAATTAATTCACGCTATATCACAATATTTTTACTTATTTATCAAGAGCACTAATTTCACTTCTAGTAGTATTTAGTACGGGCGCTTAAAATGATTAACAATTTAAGTGTGTTCAAATCCTAATACATACATCTTATTTTGTATTATCATTATTATATTTATTTGTAAAAAAACTTAATAAAATGGATAATAGTAAAAAATGGCTATTTTGTGTACTGGTATTATTTAAGGACGAAATTGACAGATTTTTCAATAATATTTCAACTTATAATATGTGCAATGTATTGATTTATGACTTAGACCACTCTGGTTTTCAATGGCTCAATTGTAGCAAGATTATTATTATTATTTCTATCAGAAAATGTTAACCAAAAAATTACACCATAATCGCCTTTTCAGAGTAACTACTTAAAACATGTCTACAATCAGTTTGAACAACTCATGTAATGAAAATCTTCAAGGAACGTCCGCAGAACTCTTTCTGACGCTACTAAATACTTTGATGGCTGCCAGGTGCTCGTTGGGAAACCCCAAAAATTACCCTGAAGATTTCGGACCAGATATAAGAGACGGAGATGAATTTGATTTTATCGTAATCGGTGGAGGTTCTGCAGGATCCGTAGTGGCCAACAAATTGAGCGAAAATCGGAATTGGAAAGTTTTGGTACTAGAAGCTGGTGGACTGCCATCTGCTACTAGTGACGTAAGTTTACTGAATTAGATGGCAAACTGTATTATTGAAAGCATTAATTTTTTAGATACCAGCGCTGCTTTTCCACCTTCAAGGAACACAAGAAGATTGGGCTTACAAAACAGAACCACAAAAAAGCAGCTGTTTGTCAATGAAAAACAAACAATGCAAGTGGCCGCGAGGTAAGGCACTTGGAGGAAGTAGCGTTTTAAATGCCATGTTGTACGTCAAAGGAAATAAAGGAGACTACGACCACTGGGCAGAACTCGGCAACACTGGGTGGGACTGGGACAACATTAAGAAATATTTTACGGAACTGGAGAAAGTGCTACCGCCAGAATCTGAAAACACGCTGTTGGGAACTAAGGGACTGTTGACTTTGACTAAAAAATCTTCAAGTTAGTTCATTTCTTCTTTCGGTGCTATTCTTCATAAGCGTCAATAAACTAGTATATTCTGTAACAAGGTTGAAATGAAAATTCAGTAAGACTGAAAAACCACATGTATCGAATTTTCATTCTACCAGAGTAACAGACTGTACTTTCTCCACGGCCACAGACATAGCAGTAGTAAAATAAAATTTTGTACAAAATGAAATATTTAATATAACTTATGTTAGGCAAGTTTTTATTTAAATTATTTGCATAATTTGTCAGTTCAGGAGGAATATTATCAAATTCCATATAAGAATCATTATTTTAACAAATTTTTGAATTTAAATTGACTTAGCAGACGCCGTTTATCTTTATCCAGGCAAATTCAAACTAAATATTAATACGTCGAATAGAACTGTCAGTCATAAAATTCATGACTATTATGACTTTCAGAATTTTTTTCAATCTCAAAAGCGAGAATATTTTCTTTTTGTTATTATAAGTGGTTTCCGAAGAACTACATTCAGCAGTGGCCCTGGAGAAAATATATTCTATTATTTTATTGAAATGCAAAAGTACAACATGTATGAATACACTTATACAGGAAGTAACAAAAAAGTAGGTCGGTTAGATCTAACTTACCTGTATACAAAAGCTTACAAAAAAGTTATAGCCTTTTGAATTTAGAATACGAAAATCACCTTTTTCAATAACTTGAAAACTGTTCAAAATTGTATCATAAAAATAGACATGTGGCTTTCTTAAAGTAGTACGAAATGATCGAAACAATGCACTCTATAAAATTTTTATGGGGGCTTGTAACGGTTTTAATCGAGCATTAAGACTCTAGTATAGGTTTTGTTCGTCCATAAAGTATTTCTTTTTCTATATTTGCTTAAAATAAAACTTATTAGACTAGTCAAAAGTTGCCACACAACAAACATTTATATTATCCAGTTCTCAGCAGTTTGAAATATAGGAATTTTATACTTAATATAATATTTTTACAAGATTTAAAATATGTTCAACACAAATAGGCATTAGGTAGACTCGTTTTATGATACCTTCCTTGTGCAAATTGTAATGTTTATGCTAAAATTTACCTTTAATATCCATGCTTGATGTGGTAAATGTTCACAATCATCTTTACACTAGACAACAATCCTTGTGGCAAATGTTCACAATTATCTTTACACTAGACAACAATTTTTGTAATAACCATGAACTTTACAAACAACACATTTCGTTAGCTGGGACATAATGTAATTGTCGTGGATATTCTTAACAATTTTCATAGTATTAAACAACAATTTATACTCGTTGAATCAGTTTCAGATTATATTCGTTGGATACCGAATGTCAAATAAGTGGGGTTATATTTATAGTTATGAGTGACTGCTAGACAGCTGTCATATCATAGATAAGTACTACAGAGAGTGGTAAGGCCGATCGTAGTTCTTTGGGTATATTTTGACGTTTCGTTTGTTTAGGATTTCTATTGGGATACCAGCATGCTACAGTTAGTTTTATATTCGCAATCGTGAAAGCTTATTGGTGGCGCAGGGGTGCCATTCGTGAATCGTACTTGTCCGAGAGTGATAATTGGCTGAAAGGGGTTTTATTCACGGCGATTCTGCGCCATCGAAGTTTCGTCTTGGTGTTGGAGAAAAACGAAGCTTTCTGAGAAAAAGCCATAATGGTGGTTTGAACTGAAAATTCGTCAAGAGATGCTTTTCTAGTTTTTGTGTTTTTATAGAATCATCCCATATTGGGGAGTGTTAGAAAAGTAGCTCAATATTTTAAGAAGCACTAATGGTAAAATTAAATCTGGTTAACGTGGATTTAAGCCCGTTATTTTGGAGGAGAATTGGATTTGAAGTTCAGCCCATTGGTAGATGTATTAGCAGTCTCATATTGAAGGCCGATCGTAGTTCAGATCGTATACACTGGTTTTAAAACGGATTTAGCAGATTTCTCTGTTTTTGATTGAAGTTACACCCTCTGGGATAAGAAGTAGATTTTATTCTTTTTTATATAGTGCAATTTATCCTGTAAATATTGCTAGTCATTCATTGTTAATAATAGACATTCTTTCAATTAGTAAATTAGGAGGTTGTATGTGGGGTACAGTTATTGCTGTATTTAATTTTCCTAATTGGGTACTTTTGATGTATTGCTTGAATAGTCCTTGCCCTGAAAAGCACTAACTTCAACCCTCTGGGTGACTCAGGATTTCACTTTTACTTTTTATTGTCTTGAAGTAAGAGATAACTGGATGGGATCAAATTAAGTTACACCATTCTGAATAGGGATTGTATATTTTAGGATTTTTGGGTTCAGTGCTTAGACCCAGTATTTGTATCCGGTGTTTGGAACCAACGTTTTGGTGTGATGTTGAAGTATTGAAGATACTGTTAGGTACCAGTGTTTCGACTGGGAATTGCTGTTACTACAGATATTTTGCATCGTACGACTACAGTGCCACAGGCAGCACCTTTTGCCTGTCGTTGTCACGGACTAGGAGATAAGTGAAACGAGATTTTATTTGTATTACTTTGATGTATGTTTTTGGGGTAACATTTAGCCCAAGACTGATACGTAGATGTATATGTATATTTTATTATTTTATAAAACGTTAAATTGAAATTAATATGCTAGCTCATGTGCTATTAAGGGTCCATAACTTTTATTAAATTTAAGTATAGTTCATATAATACAACATTAAGGGAATTGGGTATTTTACCTTGAGATGATGTTTATTAAAATTGATGTTTATTATTAGTAATATTTTAGATTAAAAGGGTATTAAAATCTGTTTATACAGAAACTAAAGGATTTTTAAGACTAGATATGGTTAACTTTTCTTTTGATTACGCCTGACACGTCTTTCGCCTTGGATCCAACGCTAATGACCGTGAGGTATTAACTGGTAATTTTACTGGGGTTCATTGAACCAACCCTGTT
>OV651815.1:12170172-12198748 GCA_927349885.1 Psylliodes chrysocephalus
TCGCTCAATTATATTTTAATTAATCTTATCATTTATTTATTAAAAAAAAATATATGAAAAATTAAAAGGTATACAGTGAGATGTGAATTATAAATTAACTTTTATATTACACGTGAGTTTTTTTTAATAAATACATCTTCGCGTTAAGAATAATTAATAATAATATACGACTTTATTAATTTCAGACAATTTTAACAAAATAAATACATATACAGGGTGATTCATAAGTACTTTGACAAACCTCCGAAAATGGTTCTTTAAGTAATTTTAAGGTAAAAAGTTCATATAAAAATGTGTCCGAAAATGGATGGTTTTCAAGATACAGGGTGTTAAAGTTTTAAGAAAAAAAATCGTTTTTTTATCATATTTTTTATACCACTTAAGGTAATTTAATGAAATTTGGTACACGTTGTTTTACCATAAAGTGACATTTTTTGATGCTATTAATTTTTTTTTATTTTCATCAGTGGAGTCCCTAAGGTATTTAAACTAAATATTATTGAAGAAAAAAATGGTACGCCACTGGTTTTTTAAAAATCTACATTTAATTTGGAACAAATTTGATCTCTTGACTTTTGTTCGTAAGAAAAGAAAATCTAGAAAATCCGCACGCAATTAGTGAAAGGCATTCTCAGTATCAATTTTCTGTAAATGTATGGGCGATAATAATTGATGATTATTTGATAGGCCCTTGCTTTCTTCCGCTCCGACTGGATGGAGAAACTTACAGACACTTTCTAGAAAAAGAATTGCCGCAATTACTTCAGAATGTACCTTTAAAAAATCGTATCCGCATGTGGTTTATGCATGATGGGGCTCCGGCCCATTTCCGCGTTGTAGCCAGGAAATTCCTTAACACTGTCTATCCAAATCGATGGATCGGGGTGTAAAAGAACCTAACCAGGCGTAGGCACCAAGGTCCCCAGATCTAAACCCGTTAGATGTTTTGGGGACATATGAAGTCATTAGTTTATAAAACTCCAGTAACAAACGAGGAAGAACGAAGAAACCTAATAATAAACGCCTGTGAAAGAATAAGAAACACACCAATAATTTTTGAGCGAGTACGAGATTCAATGACTAGAAGATTGAATGCCTGCATCTTCGCTGAAGGTGGACACTTTCAACAATTTATTTAAATACAGTTTAATTTCGTTTATTTAATTTAATTTTATTTAAAATTTGTTGAAATAAAATGTTAATATTTCTTGCATATTGCATATTTTATTTAAAAACTACTGATTTTGCACCCTCCGGATATTGATTTGCATTTCTACCGACATTGTACAAATTTTTTTACAAAGGTCAAGAGATCAAATTTGTTCCAAATTAAATGTAGATTTTAAAAATAATTTTTATAAGATAGAAACGAAATACCCGACCTAATAGACTTTTTTGTTGTACGAAATATTTCAGCAAACTACATCCAAGTTGATGAGGCATGGGACATGAATTGAGATCATTCGCCCATTCTTCTCACTCTTAGTGACACCATTATCCAAAAGGAAAGCGCTCCTAGACTAATAAATAGGAGAACAGACTGGCAAAGCTTCAGACTGGACCTTGAAAATAAAATCAATCTTTCAGTTCCGTTAAGAACAAAAGCACAGTTAGATGAAGACGTAGAACTACTTGTGTCCAACATACAACAAGCAGCATGGGATAATACGCCACCTATTATGCAGCGAACAACAGAAAATAACTATCCTAAAGAAATAAGGGACCTAATCTCTGCAAAAAGAAATCTAAGGAGGGCATGGCATCAGACCAGAGCTCCATCTAATAAAACCAAACTTAACAACGCCACCCAGTAGTTAAAAAGAGAGATAAAACGAATCAAAAATGAATCTATTTGTGAGTACCTTAGTGAGTTGACAAACGATAAATCCACTGATTATTCTCTATGGAAAGCCACAAAGCGATTAAAAAGACCCACTGTACAGAATGCTCCAATCAGGAATACAGATGGTAGCTGGGCTAGAAATAATATACAAAAAGTTAATAGATTCGCAGAACACTTAGAAAACACCTTCAAACCAAATGAAGGAGAAGAATTACCGAACTGGGCTCCTCTAGTGAGAGATGACTCAATTATCAGACCAACCTCTCCAAAGGAAATTGCAGAAGATATAAAAACAAATATTAATCCTAAGAAAGTTCCTGGCTATGATTTAATTACAGGAGAAGTCTTAAAACAACTTCCGAAGAAAGCCATAAATAAACTTACACACCTGTTTAATGCCTCATTCAAACTAAGGTATGTCCCTAGATTGTGGAAAGTAGCTGAAGTCATTATGATCCCCAAACCAGGAAAACCTCCGAACGAAGTTTCGTCATATAGGCCAATATCTCTATTGCCTATAATATCGAAACTATTTGAAAAAATACTAATAAAAAGACTGAAAACCATCATTGAAGAAAGAAAACTTATTCCAGATTACCAGTTCGGCTTTAGAGAAAACCATTCAACTATAGATCAGGTTCATAGAATCTCAAATGCTATTGAAAAAGCATTATAAAACAAAGAAGTCTGTTCAGCCATCTTCCTCGATGTTGCGCAGGCTTTCGATAAAGTATGGCATGATGGCTTAAGACATAAACTGAATATGCTACTTCCACAGCCATACTCAGAGATATTAGATTCATACATTTCAGATAGATTCTTTAGAGTAAAACAAGATGAAGCATACTCTGATTTGAAAGAAATTAAAGCAGGAGTACCACAGGGAAGCATCCTGGGACCCACTTTGTATCTGTTATACACTTGTGACATACCCCAACTAGAACAAGACACAATAGCTACATTTGCAGATGATACTGCCGTCCTAGCGATAGGCAAAAATCATGAAGAGGCTGCAAATAAACTACAAACATCAGTTAATAAAATACATAAATGGACCAAAAGATGGCGTATTAAACTGAAACCAAATCTGTTAATATTAATTTTACTAACAAAAATGGTCAAAGAATACCAATTAACATAAATAATGCTCAGATCTCTTATGCTAACTCGGCAAAATATCTAGGTATTACATTAGATGCAAGACTTCGCTGGAAGGTCCATGTTAAAAAGAAAAGACAAGAGTTAGATATAAAATTCAAGAAAATGTACTGGTTACTTGGTAGGCATTCCAGCTTATCTACACATAACAAAATTATATTATATAAACAAGTTCTCAAACCAATTTGGATCTATGGCATTCAGCTCTGGGGTTGTTCCAGCTACAGTAATATTCTAATAATCCAGAGATTCCAGAACAAAGTATTGAGGAACATTGTCGATGCTCCTTGGTACATTAGAAACAGCGACCTTCATCTAGACCTTCAGATGGACACTGTTGACCAGACTATCACCAGATTCGCTAGGAGTCACGAACAACGGCTCCACCAACATGTGAACGTTGAGGCGATCCAGCTTCTTGACAACACGAACCTGACAAGAATACTCAAGAGAGTGAAACCTTTTGAGTTAGCCAAGTGATTGTGTTAATAACAAAGCAAAGCATTGTGCGGTTTAGTGTTAGTTTAGTGTAATTAAGTTATCAGACCCTAAGGTATACTAGCGAGTAGAACTTTAGTTTTTAAGATTGCAACCCTAGTTAAGTTAGGTTATAACAAAATTACTCATTGATCAACTCTTGATCAGATTGTAATATCAATAAACGCCGCTTTTGGAGTGTTTTTTAACAAAAAAAAAATAATATTTAGTTTAAATACAGTAGGGACGCCACGGATGAAAATAAAAAAAAATTAATAGCATCAAAAAATGCCACTTTATGGTAAAACAACGTGTACCAAATTTCATTAAATTACCTTTAGTGGTATGAAAAACATGATAAAAAAACGATTTTTTTTCTTAAAACTTTAACACCCTGTATCTTGAAAACCATCCATTTCCGGACACATGTTTATATGAACTTTTTACCTTAAAATTACTCAAAGAATCATTTCCTGAAGTTTGTCAAAGTACTTATGAATCACCCTGTATATACAAATGTAATTTACATAGAGATCTGAAATTAAAAGGCAAAGTTCAGTTCATTCGTTGACACGAAATCAGCGATGAACTGCTCTTCCATTTAACCTTAAATAAGACTCACAACAGAACATAAACAAAGAGCATGTTAGCAACTATTTAATCTTTTAAAGTAATGTATATTTTTTCGAATTAAGTAAATCATTTTTATTGCGCGTTGATTTGATCTGTCGCCCTCTTTGATGCGCGTTGCAAAAGAAGATTTTCTAAAATGTTTGCCAATATGTATAAATAAGAAAAAAAAATCTGATGTGTCCAACACATGACTTTCCTATCTAGTTATTACAGGCTTTTCCCGTTTATTGTGTACAACCTATTGCAGCATCTCTATAAATGTTTAGAGGATAAAATAAATATATACATTGTCCACATACATCTACCGCGAAACATTTTTCTATAGATATTCATTGAAAATGAAAATACTGAAAAATTTAAATTTAGCACTTTTCCTACAATTTTTCCATTACGGTCCATTTAAAAAAAATCATGTATGAACAAATATTATAGAGATCGATATCGCAAACAACTTTTATTTCAACAATTTTCATAAAAATCAGAATTTTGCACATTTTGTCAAATTTCTCGAATACGGACCATTTCAGGAAATTTTTACATAAACCAAAAATTATAGATAATAATATTAGAAGTAACTTTTATTTGAACAATTTTCTTCTCCAACCATAAATAACAGATATATTCCATAAAATATAAAAACGGCCTCCCATAAAGTACCCCCCCCCCCCCCAGATGTTCCGACTTTGTCCAAAATCTAATCATTTCACGTCAGGTCGAAATAAAACTTAAGTTTAAAATTTATTGATTTTTTCTTTATCCGTTTTTGAGTTTTCTTCAAATTTCGAAATTTACACATTTTCTCAAATATCTCGAATACGGTCCATTTTATAGAAATTATCTATGGGACAAAAATGATAGAGAATTATATTACAAACAACTTTTGTTTGAACAATTTTTATAAAAAAAAATACACACACACACACACACACACACGTACGCACGCACGCACGCGCGCGCGCGCGCCCACACACACACACACACACACACACACACACACACGCGCGCACGCACGCACGCACGCATGCAACTTAAAATTCAAACTTTTTATATGCAATACGCCTTACTAGAACTAGTCGACAGCAGAGCTTATAGAGACATGAAAGTACGGGACAGAATATCAAATAAATGGTGAAAAATTTTGTTTAATTTTTATTAACATGACGCAAGGAATCTTAAATTATTTGAAATATGTTTATTAATTTAAGAGATACATTTTATTTATTTCTAAAATATAGTAGTAAGCGATCCATTTAAAATATGATTAATGTCATCGACTCTCAGTGTATCTTCCTAATAATATAATAATAATACTCTCTTTAATTCACCCTCTTACGAGTGAATTTCAACCCCTGAAGGTGACTGAACGACTTGTGTAGAGGAAGGGACGGCTATTATTATTATTATTATTTGCCGTGGCGCTCCGGGGCGACTTAAAGATGATTGATGGTGCCATTTGACTTATAGGTGAGGAAAATCCGGAAAACCTCACCCACCATCACCATCTTCGTCTTCAACCGTAGCATAGCTGTTTCTCTCTAGGTGTCGGCTGATGCATCACATTGATCTTTGCCTCGTTAATACTCGTAAGAAGGGCTAAATAGTTAGTTTGTTGTTCTACAAACAGTATAGTTCAGTTTGCCACGTACTTGACTGTGTAGGGTCCTGAAATAATGTTTTTCAGGACCCTAATAGTTGTCGGTGGTACCTTCTACTATAATGGGTGGCATTTCCGATTTATTTCTCGCTTTCGGAGTATTTGAGGTTGTATTGGCAGGTTTTATTTTGGGTTTCGGTGGTGGCTTGTTTTTGTTGGTTCCTCCTTATATCTCAGAGGGACCCTTAGGTTCATCTTCCATCTCGGATTCCGATTCCGACAGGACTCCATATCGGTTTTTTAGATTCAGAAATCTAACTGCCTTTTGTCTTAGAACTTTGACGAAATTGGTCGATAAATTTCTCGTTATTTGAGTTCGTGTCCATAGCAACGTTTATTTCATCCAGGTTATCGGGTGGCATTTCGTGAGTCCTTTTTCTTTTGGGGATTGGAGATTTTGGCGACGTGTATTGTGGTCTCTGGGATAGTAACGACTGATGAATCTGTGCGTTAACATGTTTCAACGTCGGGGCTGGAGGCGGGGGTGTTGGTACATCATATTGGTGGGATGAATCCTCCCCTGATGAATTCCTATTTTGACCGAAATCGAGAAATGTAGCTTTTGCGTGACCGGGCATTGGCAGTGTTTTGTAGGATGATTCAAATTAGGGGACTTCCTGCGAATTTTTTGAATTTTCTACAAACTTTTTTACTCCTCTAAAAGTTGGGTTATTTTTAATGGTATCTGGGGTATCTATGTTCGATTCCTGTTCGTCGATGTGCAAATCAGATGAAACATCTGATTCTGGGCTCTTCCAGCGTGTTAATATGATTCTCCGTATTTTCGTTAGGATCTGATCTATACT
This sequence comes from Psylliodes chrysocephalus, assembly GCA_927349885.1. Taxonomy (NCBI): domain Eukaryota; kingdom Metazoa; phylum Arthropoda; class Insecta; order Coleoptera; family Chrysomelidae; genus Psylliodes; species Psylliodes chrysocephalus. Next base: position 12,176,744 of record OV651815.1, read on the forward strand.
ATTGTCCTGCGATGGTCGAGACTCGTTCAAGTCGTTCGATGGGCCTCTGTGCGCGTTGTCATCGCTCGGCGGCTGCTTTAGCTGTATGTCGGTATCTTTCTCCAAACTTTCGCGTTTGGTTTTCTCCATACTTTCGCTTTTGGTTTTCTTCAAACTTTCGCGAATCAAATTCTCCGAACTTTCGAGAGGCAAATTCTCCATAGTTTCATTTTCGACCGTCATTTTGGGCCGATTTTGTTGAGAATTTGGATTTGATTTCGGCAATTCTACGGTGTCTTAACTTTCCGTTGTCGGCCGTTTTGAGTTGGTGTCTTCCACCAAACTTTTTTTAGAGGGTCCCTTTTGAAGGTAGTATATGACCCCGGGTTAGGAGAGTTAGTGGAAATTCTGGAGGTACTCACAGTTTTGTAGGGATGAGTGTGCTTAGCTTTGCAGAGTTTCGGGCTGTAGATTGCTGCGTGCTTTTTCGAAACATTCACGTTTACTGATGGCGGTTTTGAGGTGGCGACGATACGTTCACGGACCCGTCTCGAGTACAGGGTCTAATACCCGGTTTTGGCTGGCCCAGAGGGCTCCTCCATACGCAGGGTTACAAACCGAGATTGTTTTACACTTTACCTGAGATTTTGTTCGGACAATTAATATAACGAGAAAATATAGTTTATGTCTGTAAAAGTTCAAAGAGTAAGGGTGTGTTACCACGATAGAAACGATAGACAGAGCAACTTCTTAAAAATTCCATTTAGCAAAAGCATATTCAATTTGTAACTAGTGGTATATTCGCGAATATAAAAAATATGGGTCCAATTTTGAACCATCAAAAGACTATTTCTTAAATCACGAAGAACGAAGAAGCTAATACTCGTATCTAATTGCACATATTATCAGCCAAACATTAGGGGCATTCACGCTGCATTATTGATTGCAAAGATACAGATGTTCTAGTCTTATCAATTTATTTTAAGAAGTTTTTGACAAAAAAATGTATATTTCAGAAGAGGGCGAGGAGACTCTTGAAGTTTCATAACAGTACATGATTTAAATTTGGATGAGAATTTTTTAAAAAATTTGCCTGATTTTCATTCTGTGACCGGTTTTGATACAACCAACCAATTGTCTGTCATTAGGAAAATAACTTATTGGAAAACCTACCTTGAACACCATCACCTTTTAAAAGGATTTAGCACTGATCAGTAGGTACTCTGAAAACAAATTCTCTAATCTTGAAAAAATGTACATAAAACTTTATTCAAAAACTGCCAATGTTACTTCCATTAACATTTTGAGGGGATTAATGACCTCTTTAAAATCATCGCTAAATTATCATAGACTCCCTAAGATTACATTGTTTAAGATGTTTTTACCAAAATTATTGTATATCAAGCTTAAAGTTATAAGTTTCTTTAAATCTGTAAAGTTACCAAGATTTTCGGAGCAATTATTACATAAAATATTTAGACCTCGAATTTTCTGTTACACGGTCGGTCGAGGATAGATCAGTGCATTTGATATGAATCAAATGTTTGCAGCCGTCACACTGAAGAGCTGAAGCGCGATCGGCCACTGCTTTCGTACAATTCGCACAACTGGGCATGGTGATAGTCAGATAATAACAAGTTTTTGTTGTATTTACAAGAGTTCACAGAAAATACATTATTTACAGTTACTTTAAACTTTTTGTTTTGTTACTCAGTCGCCATATAGGCACTAGATTTGTTTATAAAGAAAACAGTTTTGATAACTTATAAATATACAAAATGTAGAAAGAAATATGACAATACCGAACTTGTGTCATTTTGGTTAATTTCTTTTATCCTTAAATGTGCTATTGAACTTTTCCAACGTCCTCGACTAAAAAATAACATTATAAGCGATTTACTAATTTGTATAATGTGTTTGTATTATCTCTACAGAAAATAACAAGGTATTTTTGATATATTAAAATGTAATGTAAATGATACGAGTTGTTTTTTAAAGTTCATAATATAATTTCATAAATTAGTTTTTAATTTGAAGACAATAATAATTAGTTAGCTTCAGTTCATAATCGGTGTGTAGTGTGCAGTCCTTCTCACTTATATGTCTAAATTTGATGGGTAAATTGAGGCGTTGAAAACCAGAGTGGTCTAAGTCAGAAATTCTCATTTTTGAGATAATAACTCTATGTCATTCTTCATTCAGTCAAAAATTCAAAAAGGCTGCTTTAGAAATTTGCCTATAGACGTAGTTAGTTTATTGTATGAGTGGCAGAATCGTGATAATGTTGAAAGTCAGAGTGGTACAAGAAGTCTAACTTAGACAAATATGGCTTTAAATCTTATTACGAGTTAAAAGTTATAGTATTTTTGTGTTAGTAAATATTATTTCTTGTAATAAATATGAGTTCTAATGAATCAGAGGAAGAGCCCTTTAGTGAAAGTGAAAGTGAATTTGAGTCGGATGAGCGTATTGAATTGGAATCCTCGTTTTCAAGTGGTAATGTATTATTAATACATTAAAATTTTCAAAAAAGAATTCAAACAGTATTTATTCTGGCTTAAGCTCCTAGCAGATACAGATATCCAAATAGTAGATCAAAAATTTATGGTATCTGGTCATTCTTTTCTGCCAAACGATAGAGATTTTTGCCAGATATAGCGATATGCGAAAAGCAGGATTGAGATACACAATAATACAAAAGTGAAAAACAAACAATCCATTCAAAGTATATAAAATAGATAAAAACGGTTTGGTTTGGTTTGGTTACAGATTCAGTGCTTACATTCCGAAAAAATGAATCATTTTAAATTTACTGTATAGAAACTCTTAATGAAGAATTTCCTTAAGAGGTTATAAACTTGCTAGAAAAGGCCAAAATTTCGGTATTTTTTTGACTAAGACGTATCGGAATGCGGTTTTTTGCATTCGCTTCCAAAAATTTTTTTGGAAAAAATGTTCCTACTTTTTATCTTAATCAAACCGAAAATTGCATTGTTGCAGCTAAAAATGCATTAAAAAAATGCATTTTTTGAGACGGATTTGGAAGATTAGAGAACTTTGGAAATAAGAGTCAGAACTGTCCCAAATCGGGTTCCCGGAAATTTTGGAGGTCGCTGATCACGATTATGATGTTCAAATTGACCCACAGCCGACCTGGAGCTCAAGAATGCCGATGAACGTCATCTCCGTGGGACTCTCCCGAAATTCATGCGGGGAAGGAGAGAAACTCAGTTCCGGAGGTTTTTTTGGTCGCTGAATTCAAATATGGCATCGACGAACACCCCCCGGATACCTGGTGTGCCCGAACCTGGACGTGGACGTCATCCATGAGAATTTTCCTGACAATATCACCAAAAACAACCCGAAAATCATTGTGGGGGCGTTTTTTGGGGCGCTGAATCCAAATTTTACGTCGACAACGACCCCATAAACACCTAGTCTGTGTATCTATGAGTGATCGATTCAAACTAGTTTGTTATCAGCAGGGAGTACCGATTTTTATTTGTTTCTCTATGATTGTAAAGGAATTTTACACATTAAAAATGCCAAATAATTCTGAACCTTTAACAATGAAATTATTAAACAACAAAATTGATAATATTTCTTGAACAATCCTTTCAGCTTCCTCTCTCTTGGCCTTTGGTAACCTTCGAGCTGATTGACGAATCGGCCTGGCGCCACCAGTCTCAATTTTGTGTTTTACAACAGAAGTTCTTCCTGTTTTTCCTCCTTTTAGTACAAAAATGTCACGATATCGTCGAAGTATTTATTTCTTTTTATCATTCTATATCGTATTTTACCTACTTAGGGGGCGTCCATTAATTACGTGAGGTATTTTTGAGGATTTTTTGACTCCCCCTCCCCCCTGGCGAGATTTGGTAAGATTTTCCTTAAAATAAATTAGCTTGCACACAGGCATATATAGCCTCAGTGAATTATCAATGTATAATTTATTTTGTATTTGTAGTATTTCATTTGAATTGTAATTTAACTTAGTATTTATACTTGCAATTATTCCTATTTATATATAGTTTTCTTTAATAAACATTATTATATATTTCTGCATTTTTACATAACCTATTTTCAACTAGTACGACAATATTAAGAAATATGACAATGATCACTTTCCTATAAAATCAAAAATAGGTACGCGCAAACGCAGCAATTGAGGACTCCGTAAGTGGTAGGATGGTTAAGAAAAAAATATCTGCATCGGGGGGTGTTCGCCGATGCCATATTTGATTTCAGGGACCCAAAAAACCCCCGTGCGCCGAGTATCTCTCCTTCCCCGCGTTTTTTTCGGAAGAGTGCCACGAATATGACGTTCATCAGCGTTCCCGAGCTCCAGGTCAGCTGTGCGTCAATTTGAACATCATAATCGTGATCAGCGATCGCGAAAACTTCCTGGAACCTGATTCTGACTCTTATTTAGTCTTCTAAAAGCCGTCTCAAAAAACGTATTTTTTAATGCATTTTTGGCTACAGCAATGCAATTTTCGGGTTGTATAAGATATAAAGTAGGGGCAATCCAAACCGTCTTAATCTAAAAAATTCCGAACTCTTTTTGCTTCATTTCCTCGACTATTTCAGCAATGTTAATTTACCATTACTGTATGATTCTTCGTTGCCCATCAATGACAAAAAGAAAAATAATATGGAAGAGCTACTCCAATTCATTCCTCCCATCCACCAACAGTACTTTGAAAAAATCGTTTGGGATGGTAGTATTTAAGACATAGGTCCAATTAAAGATAGTGAACAAGAAGACTAGATTTTCAATAAATGTTTTTAGTGAATTTAAGTGTGTTCAAATCCTAATACATACATCTTATTTTGTATTATCATTATTATATTTATTTGTAAAAAAACTTAATAAAATGGATAATAGTAAAAAATGGGTATTTTGTGTACTGGTATTGTTTAAGGACGAAATTGACAGATTTTTCAATAATATTTCAACTTATAATATGTGCAATGTATTGATTTATGACTTAGACCACTCTGGTTTTCAATGGCTCAATTGTAGCAAGATTATTATTATTATTATTATTATTATTTCTATCAGAAAATGTTAACCAAAAAATTATACCATAATCGCCTTTTCAGAGTAACTACTTAAAACATGTCTACAATCAGTTTGAACAACTCATGTAATGAAAACCTTCAAGGAACGTCCGCAGAACTCTTTCTGACGCTACTAAATACTTTGATGGCTGCCAGGTGCTCGTTGGGAAACCCCAAAAATTACCCTGAAGATTTCGGACCAGATATAAGAGACGGAGATGAATTTGATTTTATCGTAATCGGTGGAGGTTCTGCAGGATCCGTGGTGGCCAACAAATTGAGCGAAAATCGGAATTGGAAAGTTTTGGTACTAGAAGCTGGTGGACTGCCATCTGCTACTAGTGATGTAAGTTTACTGAATTAGATTTTGGAGTATTAACTTCTGGAACATATTTTTTAGATACCAGCGCTGCTTTTCCACCTTCAAGGAACACAAGAAGATTGGGCTTACAAAACAGAACCACAAAAAAGCAGCTGTTTGTCAATGAAAAACAAACAATGCAAGTGGCCGCGAGGTAAGGCACTTGGAGGAAGTAGCGTTTTAAATGCCATGTTGTACGTCAAAGGAAATAAAGGAGACTACGACCACTGGGCAGAACTCGGCAACACTGGGTGGGACTGGGACAACATTAAGAAATATTTTACGGAACTGGAGAAAGTGCTACCGCCAGAATCTGAAAACACGCTGTTGGGAACTAAGGGACTGTTGACTTTGACTAAAAAATCTTCAAGTAAGCATAATTTTTTACTGTCAAAGCTATTCTTCATGGGCGCCAATAAACTGGTATATTCTGTAACAAGGTTGGAATAAAAATTCGGTAATAGCAAATAACCACATGTATCGAATTTTCATTCCACCAGAGTAATAGACTGTACTTTCTCCACGGCCAAGACCCAGTAGTAGTAAAATGAAATTTTGTACAAAATTAAATATTTAATATAACTTATTTTATTCAAGTTTTTATTTAAATTATTTGCATAATTTGTCAGTTCAGGAGGAATATTATCAAATTCCATATAAGAATCATTATTTTAACCAATTTTTGAATTTAAATCGACTTTCATCTTTATCCAGGCAAATTCAAACTAAATACTAATATGTCGAATAGAACTGTCAGTCATAAAATTCATGACTATCTACAATGCGGTCGTGGTATTCACAGCCAAGAGGCAAGTGTTTCAGAATTTTCCTTTAATCTTAAAAGTAAGAATATTTTTTTTTGTCATTATAAATATATTCTATTATTTTATTGAAATGCAATAATATAACATGTATAAATACACTTATACAAGGAGTAATAAAAAAGTAGGTCGGTTAGATCTAACTTACCTGTATATAAAAGCTTACAAAAAAGTTATAGCCTTTTGAATTTAGAAAACGAAAATCACCTTTTTCAATAACTTGAAAACTGTTCAAAATTGTATCATAAAAATAGACATGTGGCTTTCTTAAAGTAGTACGAAATGATCGAAACAATGCACTCCATAAAATTTTTATGGGGGCTTGTAACGGTTTTAATCGAGCATTAAGACTCTAGTATAGGTTTTGTTCGTCCATAAAGTATTTCTTTTTCTATATTTGCTTAAAATAAAACTTATTAGACTAGTCAAAAGTTGCCACACAACAAACATTTATATTATCCAGTTCTCAGCAGTTTGAAATATAGGAATTTTATACTTAATATAATATTTTTACAAGATTTAAAATATGTTCAACACAAATAGGCATTAGGTAGACTCGTTTTATGATACCTTCCTTGTGCAAATTGTAATGTTTATGCTAAAATTTACCTTTAATATCCATTCTTGATGTGGTAAATGTTCACAATCATCTTCACACTAGACAACAATCCTTGTGGCAAATGTTCACAATTATCTTTACACTAGACAACAATTTTTGTAATAACCATGAACTTTACAAAACAACACATTTCGTTAGCTGGGACATAATGTAATTGTCGTGGATATTCTTAACAATTTTCATAGTATTAAACAACAATTTATACTCGTTGAATCAGTTTCAGATTATATTCGTTGGATACCGAATGTCAAATAAGTGGGGTTATATTTATAGTTATGAGTGACTGCTAGACAGCTGTCATATCATAGATAAGTACTACAGAGAGTGGTAAGGCCGATCGTAGTTCTTTGGGTATATTTTGACGTTTCGTTTGTTCAGGATTTCTATTGGGATACCAGCATGCTACAGTTAGTTTTATATTCGCAATCGTGAAAGCTTATTGGTGGCGCAGGGGTGCCATTCGTGAATCGTACTTGTCCGAGAGTGATAATTGGCTGAAAGGGGTTTTATTCACGGCGATTCTGCGCCATCGAAGTTTCGTCTTGGTGTTGGTGAAAAACGAAGCTTTCTGAGAAAAAGCCATAATGGTGGTTTGAACTGAAAATTCGTCAAGAGATGCTTTTCTAGTTTTTGTGTTTTTATAGAATCATCCCATATTGGGGAGTGTTAGAAAAGTAGCTCAATATTTTAAGAAGCACTAATGGTAAAATTAAATCTGGTTAACGTGGATTTAAGCCCGTTATTTTGGAGGAGAATTGGATTTGAAGTTCAGCCCATTGGTAGATGTATTAGCAGTCTCATATTGAAGGCCGATCGTAGTTCAGATCGTATACACTGGTTTTAAAACGGATTTAGCAGATTTCTCTGTTTTTGATTGAAGTTACACCCTCTGGGATAAGAAGTAGATTTTATTCTTTTTTATATAGTGCAATTTATCCTGTAAATATTGCTAGTCATTCATTGTTAATAATAGACATTCTTTCAATTAGTAAATTAGGAGGTTGTATGTGGGGTACAGTTATTGCTGTATTGAATTTTCCTAATTGGGTACTTTTGATGTATTGCATGAATAGTCCTTGCCCTGAAAGGCACTAACTTCAACCCTCTGGGTGGCTCAGGATTTCACTTTTACTTTTTATTGTCTTGAAGTAAGAAATAACTGGATGGAATCAAATTAAGTTACACCATTCTGAATAGGGATTGTATATTTTAGGGTTTTTGGGTTCAGTGCTTAGACCCAGTATTTGTATCCGGTGTTTGGAACCAACGTTTTGGTGTGATGTTGAAGTATTGAAGATACTGTTAGGTACCAGTGTTTCGACTGGGAATTGCTGTTACTACAGATATTTTGCATCGTACGACTACAGTGCCACAGGCAGCACCTTTTGCCTGTCGTTGTCACGGACTAGGAGATAAGTGAAACGAGATTTTATTTGTATTACTTTGATGTATGTTTTTGGGGTAACATTTAGCCCAAGACTGATACGTAGATGTATATGTATATTTTATTATTTTATAAAACGTTAAATTGAAATTAATATGCTAGCTCATGTGCTATTAAGGGTCCATAACTTTTATTAAATTTAAGTATAGTTCATATAATACAACATTAAGGGAATTGGGTATTTTACCTTGAGATGATGTTTATTAAAATTGATGTTTATTATTAGTAATATTTTAGATTAAAAGGGTATTAAAATCTGTTTATACAGAAACTAAAGGATTTTTAAGACTAGATATGGTTAACTTTTCTTTTGATTGCGCCTGACACGTCTTTCGCCTTGGATCCAACGCTAATGACCGTGAGGTATTAACTGGTAATTTTACTGGGGTTCATTGAACCAACCCTGTTTAGTTTCTGTAACTGTTAAGGCATTACATATATTGTTTAAAAATTTTGGGGTTATTACATGCCTATACATAAAATGTAAGTAGGACAGTGTATTCATTTTTGATACGAATTACATTATTAATATAGGGATTGTGAGAGCCATTAACTTGGGGTAAGGGGAAGGGCGAAGTGTTTTTCAATTTGTAAATAAACAAGATCCAAGTTAAGGTTGTCTTTTTATTTCCTCTTTATTTGGTAGATTTAAAGGTAGGACTTTTCTGGATTTAAAAAGGCTCAGATATATACAAAGTAATCACCTACTCCCATCTCCACTAGAGTGAACTGAAGCCACAAGGTTGACATTTGGGACAATCGAATTTTTGTGTCACGTTAATCTGACGTTACATTTTGGCGCCCAACGTGTGCGTTTAAGACATCCTAAACTATTGTATACATCAGCAGACATATGTTATTCCTTTACAATCATTGGTGTAACACATTCATTTTGGGTCCTAGTACTTTATCAAAATGTTCTTTTATTTTTTTAATTTCGACAACTTTTTCAATATGTAGTCAAAAACAAATTGATGCCTCAATAAGTTAACACATGCTACTCTTAGATACTAGATTTCTAAAGCGTTGAATTTAATTTTTACTTCATTGATCAGTCACCAGATTTTACTTTCAAAATCTTCAAACTGGTTTAAATATTTCATTATTTTCTTATACAGGGTGCTTCGGTCCTTTCCGAGTTATATAGTGACACAAACATTATATTTTTTTTATAAATGATTTAGGATAGCAGTTTTGATAACACCAAAGCGCACTATATTAGCCTAAATCATTTTTAAAAAAATTAATGAAAACGTATTTTTTATAATTTCATTGACGTAACTCGGAAAGGACGTATTTCCGGACACATATTTACATAAGACTTTTTTGCTAATCTCCACTTCCTAAACATGTCGTATATATTATAGTAGTCTCCAAAAAAATGTTTACTATTGCAGATGAACCAATCAAAATTTCACTACAAGAAGCCTATGAACAAATGAGAATAAAATATTTAAAAGAGCAGAATCCCGAAAAACCAATCGGCACCGTAGATGTGCCCATGTGCATCGAAAAAGGACAAAGAGCTAACACAGGAAAAAAGATATTGGGCAACTATCAAAACAGACATAACCTCTTAATCTCGTTGCGTTCCTTCGTCCAAAAAATAACAATCAAAGAAAAAGTAGCAAGAGGCGTAGAAGTGGAGATAGGAGGCAAATTAATAAAATTGAAAGCTAAAAAGGAGGTGATCGTATCTGGAGGTGCCATTAATTCACCGCAATTATTGATGTTATCCGGAATTGGACCTAAAGAGCATTTGCAAAGCCTTGGAATAGACGTGGTGGAAGATTTGCCAGTCGGACGGTTTATGCAGGACCATTTGGTATCTTTTCAAGAAATAAAATTGTCTTTGGACGCTATTCAGTATCCGAAAGGACCTGCTGATCCTCTGTATGAATATTTTATGCGTCAAGAAGGCCCCCTTGGTAGGTAATTGTTTTTTTGTAATTTTAGTGTAGCTTACTTATTATTTTAATTCAACTAGAATGTTTAGTAACTCAATAGGTTTATGTTGTGGCATAGTGGATTTTTTTTTTAAATTAGAAAGATTCTCGGTTTTATTAGAAAAGGACCTCATGTTAACACTCCAATAAGTTAGTTGAAAAAAAAAAGTAATTGAATAGAAACTATTAAGAGTGGTATTTAACAATATTACGATCTGATCAATACTTAGGTCAACGAGCAATTTTTTAAACCTAATTGACATACGATTAATGTCAACATTATAATCACTATATAGTCTGCCTTAGGATCTGATAATATATAGCTATAAAATAAATAACAAGTGGCACTTAAACCGAGCTACATCCTGCTGTAAACTGTTCCAATCATCTAACCAACTCAAATGGTTTCATAGCGTTGAGTCTTTCTAGAGATGTGTATTATCAAGAAGTTGGATAGCCTCAACGTTCAATTGATGAAGCAATCTTTGTTCGTGGTTAATGACAGATTTGGCATTGGTCTAGTCAACGGTATCCATTTGCAGGTCCCGTTGGATGTCGCTGATTTTGCGGTAACAGGGTGCATTATTGATGCTCCTTACTGGTTTGTTCTGGAATCGTTGAATAACTTGCTCCACAACTAAATATCTTATAATGTTCATATCAGTTTTAATTTCTACTCATATAAGGTGACCATTTAAAACTTACAATCGCTATATCTTATGAACTAAAGATTATTACCCAAAGTAACATGTTAACTTGCATTTTACCATTTACCATTTTAAGAAGGATGTTCCACAGAATTAGTTTTTATATTTTAAAAATAAAGTGGCATTCTAAAAGCATTATAATCTCATAGGCAATGTACCTTTTCGGGTGACAATAATTACAAAAATTACAATGGCTTCAATGACTAAAGATGATGTCTAAAAAGAAAAACCTGATAAAAACAATTTACTCTATGTTCCTGGTCAAGAAATATTTAAAATATTTTAATAAACATACCATCTTCTTTTTAAACATTGTTATGGTTTTGTTCGTGTTGAAATAGATGGCTCATATTGGGTTAATGGGGTGAATTCTGTAGTCTATCATTTAAGTTCCGCCTTCGCATCCCAGAAGCACCTCCTTTAAAACAATGGCAGATGCCGCTTGAAAACGAGGAATAGAAGACATCTGCTGGTAAATAGAAGACATGTTACGCGGACGGCAAGTAAAGGCACAAATGTTCAGTGAAACCTGCAGGTAAATATCCACAGGAAAAGCCCATAAAGTTCTTTTTCCTCTACTGTGGAATCTAATGGCTGGTGAACATCTGAGAACACTAAATAATCAAAGGTTATACGCTCAAGGATACGCGGATGACACAGTCATCATTATTCGAGGGAAACACCAAATCACAGTCTTGAAACTCAAGCAAAAACTTTAAAGTTGACAGAAATGTGGTGCATTAGAGCAAACCCCTTGGTAAACCCTGACTAAGTACACCTCATAACCTTTACTCGGACAACAAGATTGGAGGTCTTGGAAATTTCGACCCTACTCGAAGGAAAGTAAAAACAAACGAACCAAGTAAAATATCTGTGTCTAATCCTAGATAGAAAACTTACTTGGAACCAACACTTACAAAATGTGACCAAATAAAATGTCTCTTATTCTAGAAAGACGGGCAATTGGGAAAACATGGGAATTAAAACTGAAAATGATCCCACTGACTATATTCGGCAATAACAGAACCCATGATAATTTATGTAGCGGTTGTTTAGTAGCCAAAAGTAAACCAGAAAACAGCCTTCAATACTTTCTCAGGAGTATAGTCTTTGTATTACAAGATAACTTAGAAGTACACCGACAACCTCTATGGAAATAAATCTAAACCTCCCGCCCCTTGACCTAGTCATAAAAGAGGAGGCCAGAATGACTGCATATAGACTGGATATCTGTAATAACTAGAACCCACTGGAAAATATTAAACATAGCAGAATAACACATGAGGTAAATGATCCTATATTAAATATGGGATCAGACCACAGACTCTTCCAGGTCAACTGCAACTGGCACAAGGTAAATAAGGAGGTACAGAAATGCTTGCCTCGAGCGGTCTCGTATGGTATACGAATGGATCTAAAACCAACAAGAGAACAGGCTCTGGCTTACACGAAGTAAAACCCAACATCACTGTCTCACTGGGAAAACGTTCCACTGGCTGAAATACAAGTAAATACATGTAATCGAATCGTGATACAAGAGAATATAAGGAAGTACAAAAAACAAACCATCTTAATTCCCTCAGACAGCCAAACAACCTTAAAGGCCCTTGATTCAAACAGTTTCAAGTCAAAACTGGTCTGGAACTGCCTTGTAATACTAAATAATCTGGCAGCCCACAATAAGGTAAAACTAGTGTGGTTACCAGGACATAAAGGTACCCAAAGAAATAAAAAGACTGATAAAGCCAAAGAGGGATCAGAGCTACCATTCCCTGGATCCAAACCTGTATTTGAAATAATTTTTTTTTTTTTTTTTTATAATTTATTGGCCTTAATTTTAGACATTTGTATAACAAAACGTCTGCTCGACAGGCAGTGAACAGGCGGATAACCACAAAATACTAAATTCACTGTCAACAGATAAGAGGATATACAGGGTGAGTCATGAGGAACCTTACAGACTTCTACCATATGTAGAGTCCCTTAAGGGGTATATCATATGAGCATTAAAAAGTGGCAACTCCCCTTCGTTATGTGAATTTTGACAAAACTTTATATGGCCGTAAAACCTACAAGGATTACTAGATTTCTTTAATTTTTTGGTGGAGCATTACACTGGTGTCTAGCATTTAATTCATATCATCAAAAGTTAAAAATTCCAGGATTGGCTTAGGAAAAATTAATCTCGACGATTCATATCAAAAAGTTCGCCCTGTGTAAGATTTTTTTAAATTATAATAAGATATTTTTAAAGTACATAGATAGACAATCAAAACTGTGTATGTGACATTTTTGTCACCTTTTTTTTATTAAGGTTCGATTTTGGGTAAAACTGAAAAATCACCTTAAGTGTTATGTTATAACATAAAGAAAACATTGTTAATTGTATGCATTTGAACTAAACGAGCCAAACATAAGCCTTTAGTGAGCTTACTAGATCGTTAAATTTATTTTCGACAATTTCCAGATCCGGATTAGTTCATTTTTAAATTTTAAATAGAAATGGCCTATTTTTGTAGACTATAGAAACTACTCAACTAAATTAAACATGTCAATATTCAATAAATAAATTGTAGCGAATAACAATAACGAACAATAAATTCACACTTATTAATTAATAATTATAAATGCTATTTATTAACCTCTAATAAAAACTGCACATTTTATTCTTGCAACTAAGATATTATGTGGTTTTATTTTTATTATAAATACATAGTAGGTACCTATGTATCAAGGTAGGTTGTGATAGTTTGACGTTTGTTTGTTCTTATTTATTTGTCATTTGCAACCATTATTTATACGTGTAAAATAATATTTCGCTTTGTTTTATCTATTTTATAATAGTGTTAGAATTTTTGTTGTTGGTGTTGTTATTCAAAATGCCCCATAAGTTTTCAAATGCAGAATATGCAGATATCATTTTTATGTACGGATTCTGTAATGGGAATGGCAGAGCTGTAGCAAGAGAATATCATAGAAGATTTCCTGGTCATCGAGTTCCCTGTCATTCAACATTTGCATCAGTTTTTAATTATTTGCGAGAACATGGCACATTCCCTAAAGCAAATGCAGAACGAAATGTAGATCATGAGCAGGAAGATAATATTCTTAATGTTGTTATTGCGAACCCCACAATAAGCACCAGGAAAGTAAGTCGACAACTTTATGTTACCCAATCAAAAGTGACTAGAGTCTTACGAAAAAATAATTTACACCCATAGCATATTCAATTAGTTCAGCGGCTACACCCTGGAGATGAAATCCATAGGTTGGAATTTTGTAGGTAGATTGCAAATCATAGACCAGTACTGTATAGAACATTGTTTACAGATGAAGCACAGTTTACAAGGGATGGGATAAATAATTCCCGTAATTTACATGTGTGGGCAGTAGACAATCCCCATGCTGTTCGAGAGTTTCGGTCTCAGTTAAGGTTTTCCGTGAACGTGTGGGTTGGTGTGATAAATAACCAATTTATAGGACCTCACTTTTTTGATGGTCCTTTAAGAGTACAAGTTTACTTAGACTTTTTGCAAAATACGTTGCCTAATTTACTTGCCAACGTAGGTATCCGAGGGATGTATTTCCAACATGATGGAGCATCGCCTCATTTTTTAGTTGCGGTAAGAAACCATCTAAATAATGTTTTTGGCAACAGATGGATAGGACGTGCAGGTCCTATTTCATGGCCTCCAAGATCCCCAGATTTTAACCCCGTATATTACTATATTTGGGGACGATTGAAAGAATTAGTTTATTCACAAAATATTAATGACCGACAACAATTAATTGATAGAATTATCCTTTGCTCTAATGTTATTAGAAACGATCCCTTGACTATCCGTAAATCAATAAGGCACTTAACGATTCGGCAACAAAAATGCGTAGAAGCTGGAGGGTTTCATTTCGAACAACTACTATAATTGTTAATTTATTACCATGATTTTATTTTCTAGTATACATGTTATCATTATTCTATGTATGTAGTATTAGTTTTTTTTTTAATTTCTTAGTTGTTCGTTATTCTAATTCGTTAAAATTTATTTATTGTTTGTTGATGAAATTTAAACGAAATAAAATATTTCTAATAAATACATATGAACTTATGTTTAATTTATTTGAGTCTCCAAAAATGTACAGGGCGATTTTTGTTTAAAAATTAATTAAAAATTTATAACTAGGCCTGTAAATTGAATAAAATGATATTAACGGTGTAGGCACTAAAGGCTTATGTTAGACTCGTTTTAGTTCAAATGTATACCATTAACAATTTTTTCTTTAAGTAATAACATTATAATGTGACCCCTTAAGTTGATTTTTCAGTTTTGCTCAAAATCAAAACTTAATAAAAAAATTAAAGAAAATGTGACAAAAATGTCACATACACAGTTTTGATTGTCTATCTATGTACTTTAAAAATATCTTATTATAATTTAAAAAAATCTTATACAGGGCGAACTTTTTGATATGAATCGTCGAGATTAATTTTTCCTAAGCCAATCCTGGAATTTTTAAATTTTGAGGATATGAATTAAATGCTAGACACCAGTGAAAAGATCCACCAAAAAATTAGAGAAATCTCTTTAAGTTATAACATTATAATGTGACCCCTTAAGGTGATTTTTCAGTTTTGCCCAAAATCAAAACTTAATAAAAAAATTAAAGAAAATGTGACAAAAATGTCACATACACAGTTTTGATTGACTATCTATGTACTTTAAAAATATCTTATTATAATTTAAAAAAATCTTATACAGGGCGAACTTTTTGATATGAATCGTCGAGATTAATTTTTCCTAAGCCAATCCTGGAATTTTTAACTTTTGAGGATATGAATTAAATGATAGACACCCAGTGTAAAGCTCCACCAAAAAATTAAAGAAATCTAGTAATCCTTGTAGATTTTACAGCCTTATAAAGTTTGGTCAAAATTTACAAAACACCCCGTATATTAATAACGAAGGGGAGTTGCCACTTTTTAATGCTCATATGATATACCCCTTAAGGGACTCTACATATGGTAAGGGGACCAAACCCCGACATTGTTGCTAAGGTACTACAGCTCGCAAGGCTTCAGATATCCACATTTGTGGGATTACTAACGGGATACTCCTTCATGTGACATGATCCCACCACGAGTAGACTCTGTATGATAGAGGAAGAAACCTCATACCATATTATCTTCGAGTTCGAAGTTCTTGTTAGACGGCGTGGCGACTTGTCCTTTTAGGCCCAAAATCGAAAAGAACTTCCTAGGAATACTTGGTAGGTAACTTAGTAAAACGAACCAAAGGGACAGGACTATTCCAGAGATAGTACCTGAATACGGGGAAAGTAAGGAAAACCAATAGACTCAAGAGGCTACAGTGTTCTCGGCCAAATCTAACCATACCTGCTAATAACCGATAAAGATAAAAAAGCATTTCTGATATCAACTGTTTTTAAATGTACACCTCCGGAAAAAATAAGTTGCTTGTATGTAGACAACTTGGAAAACCGTCGTAGCAGCCAATACTTTTTTAAATTCACTTGTTTTGACATGAACTCTCCAGATATTTTTCTGAGCTATCATAGGAAATCTAATGAACTTTTGCTCTTACTGCTAAATGTTTTTGTTGTTAACACGATCTGATTTGGCTTCATTCAACCTGATGCGCCATGTTTTGGTCCAATTAGTAACTCAGTTAATCGAAGTTTGGAGGTTTACAGTAGCTCATTCATGGTTTATTCCGACAGGCATAATTGCCGTTGTCAAGCTCGAAAATGTCACTTGTATATATTAGATAGTATTGGATCTAGTATACTACCTTGTGTCACAACTGCTCTAATTTCAGAATAAGCATCTTCTTTTTCAATGATGTCTGCGATCCTGTGGACTTGATAAATATTTTTTTCTGAAGTCACAACGCTGGTCAGGAATCAAGCTAATTTCTTCTATTATATGTTTTAAGCTTTATTTTTTTATTAAAAAAAAAAAATGAAATAACTGGTAACATATGGGTCTGTACTCTGTAAGATAAACCTTCGTGTGATGAAATTTCGCTTGAGACATGTAAACGAATAATTTAAAAGCATAATAAATGATAATTGAAATGGATTAAGTAACGAACTAGGTTACTATATTTAAAAGAACATTTACTGACAAACACATAATATAATGATTACCATTTCTAGTAATTCATTTTTTCTTCTACCATTATTTTTGGCAGCTTCTATCTCCCTTACGAACTTCTTGAGCTTCTTTAACACCAAAAACGATTCGATGTGGCCCAACTGTGGTTTCCACTATCTTTTATTCCCTCCAAACGACCAGCTACTTAGCACTGCCGTTAGCCGGGGTGTAGGATTTATTGACAGTATAGCGGCCACCAGAAGCAATGAATGCAAATTGAATCCTTGTCTATTGACGATTCCTACCCTGCTCACTCCTAAATCCATGGGACGGATTATGTTGAAGAGCAAAAACCCTCGAGATTATCCACTGATTTATTCGGGATATTTGACCGACGAAGCTGATGAGGATATGGCAGTTATGATAGAAGCAATTAGGTATGTTATAGATACATTGTCATGATCTTTTAAAACATTTTGTGTTACAGATTCAACGAAAGGTTAATCCAAACTCCGGCTTTCCAAAAACACAACCCCGAAGTCATCAGATACCCAATACCAGAGTGTGACAAGTTGAAATACGGAAGTGACGCATATTGGGAATGCTTTATGAGGAACGTGGCTACCACTTTGTATCATCCAACTAGTACTTGCAGGATGGGTGTCAGAAAAAATAATTCCGTAGTGGATCCGAGATTACGGGTTCATGGTGTTAAGAAATTGAGGGTGGCCGATGCCAGTATTATGCCGAAAGTGATTAGCGGTAATACGCATGCGCCTAGTATGATGATTGGATTCAAGGCTAGTGATATGATTAAGGAAGATTGGTTTGAATGACATCTCGATGTATGATAGGCAATTTAGTTTAAGTGTGACATTTAGGAATAAAAGGTGACGTGATAGTTTTATGAATTTTAAACTGACTTCAAAAAAGGAGGAGGTTCTCAATTCGTCTGTATATTTTTTTATGTGTGTCCGATATCAATGATTCTTTTTTTGTTAGAAAGGGGGTACTTCAGGGGTGGTCCCATATAAATTTAGTTAAGATGTGGATATGGCATCTGCACGATTTTGAAGTCGGTTTTTTAAAATTACTTTTAATACTTGTTTGTTATAAACTTGAAATATATTTTTTTAAATCAAATACATATGATTTTTATTTAATGTCCAGGTCCGTGTAAGACAAACGATGAAGACCTACAGTTCAACAACAGTAGGTGAAGCTACGCGTTTAAAAAGGATCGTTACCCATAGTTTTTAAAGTACAATCGAAGGCAAACATTGAATTTATTTACAGTTTCAGGGATTCTATTAGTTTTGTGACGAAGTCACTAAAATTCCCATTAATTTATTCCATAAATTAATTTCTAAAATTAATTTCCATCTATGAACATTTGCAAGACCCCCTGTAACTAATATTTCCGTAGAATTACCGTTTTTAAACATTTGCAAGAGCCCTCGTAGTTTAAAACTTTTCGATATCACAATAATGTAAATCGTCTTGTAAAATTGCAATTCTAGTAGGTTTTATCAGTAAGTTGATCAATTAACATTTTTTTTGCAGTAACAATTTATTTCCTCTAGGTGGGGCTACCGCCCCACTCCGGCAAAAGTACGAATTCTGATAAAACTAAATGTTTGCGATGAAGGAGCTCTCTTTTCCTTCTGCTACGCCGTCAGTTCGCTAGTAATAAAAGTTGTTTTGCTGAAGTGCCGTTTTTACCGTAAAGCGATTTTTGTGAAGAAGTTAATTAAGGTAGGCCTTTTTATTTAAAATTCCGTCTAATAATTCTCCCTGTAACATTCACTTCCGTACTATTAATTACCTGAGCTATTCGACCGATATTTTTGATTTCTTAGTACCTGTCAGGGTAACGAATTGTATTTAAATCCGGGGCGTTAGTGTCCTTCAACCATTTTCGTGTTAACCAAGGGATGATAGTGGTATTCGCTTGCTATCCCTGTCGAGAGTCGCAGCTGTTTCTGTTTTGTAGAAGCTATGGATTCCCAGATGTCTACATAAGATAAATTTGAAACCGAATAAATAAAATAAAAATTCTCAAAGTATTGGTCGAATAATACCGCTTTAAGACAACCGTTATTTGGTCTATTGTGCCTAGTAAAATAATATTGCGGGGAGGATATTAGGCGTCTTTCTTACAAAGGCATCCGTAATTTTTTTTTCTCTCATGAGTGGAGGGTGATACTGTTCACCACCGTTGGCAGATTACCGATATTTTTTTTATTACTGAGAGTAGCTTATTAATTTTTTTTTTTATTTTTAAAACGTATAGTTTGAATCATATTTAGTTTTATTATTGTAGATTTTTTTTTCTTATGGCTAAAACCGGCCGTTTTCATTAATAGCAAGGAATTTGTGCTAAGGGTGTTAGTGCCCACCGTATAGTATAGGTCATAGTTAATTTTACCGTTTTATCATTTTCTGTAAATACCGAGACCTTTTATTTTATCAAGATACATAATTCTGCATTTATTTTATTACCGTTATTAAACAGATATATATATATATATATATATATATATATATATATATATATATATATATATATATATATATATATATATATATATATACCGATTTCACCCCGTTTATTTTATTTTTAATTATTATTTATTTCATTTATTTTGTAAATATATTTTTGATTGAAATTCCTGAGTTTAATTTTGAATTACGCCTTTGCTTTTTCCGTTTTCAGGGCGTAGTGATTAATAGGTAAAAGTGCAGTGAAAAACTTTATTTACTTTACTACCCCAGTGTAGGTCAACTTAACAGTGAAGGTCTATCCGTTTTATTTTTTTTTTGTTTGTACCTGGACTCCACTGAGTCTACTGAGGGTGTACTCTACGTGCACCCCAGGGCCGCAGAGCAAACTGCGATATCAAAACTGGCGCCTGAGCAACCCCTATTCGGGAATTACATTCATAGCGCCACAGACTCGCTGAAGCACTGTAGGTGAATCAGGAGACTTGTCACAGTTTACTAATTTTTACCTAGTACACTTCTTCTTTGAAAAATCCCAAAAACTAAAGTCAAGATGGTTAGAAAAGATCCTTCTTCCTTGGTCACCGTAATCTACTGAAGCGCCGTCGTGAAGAAACCACATATTTGTGGTACGTCGTTTAAGTTATCTGGATATTCGTACCATAACATTTTATAAAAAATGTATACCTCTTTTGAAAGCGATTGAAAAATTGTATTACCTTTCTAAAAGCTACTGATTTCGGCAATAAGTAATAGTTTTATGTTTATCATGTTAACAAGTAGCCAGCCAGCCAGCAATACATTCAGGTGGAGGCCAAAGCGCCAGCGGTAAGACTACATCTTTAACATCTAATTATTTTAAATTTCGACATAAAGAATATATTAAATCATAATTTGTTGGATTATTATTATTATTATTATTATCCTTTCTTAAAATTATAATAGAGGATTTAGAGAGGGCTAAAGCTTTTATTACTATATACCATTTCAAATGCTATATGGGTAATAAGGGATTTAGAGGGCTTTGAAATTTCAAAACTCTCTAAGTTTTGGTACTTACGATTATCCACTGAATAAAATAGCTATGGCGGATCATACATACCTGAAACAAGAAAAAATGTGTTAGTTTTTAACAAAAGATATTACATTAAACACTGGGGGTATTAAATAAACCAAAACAGCTTTAAAATAAATGAATAAACATACAAAAAAAAATAACCTGTTGATTTGGAAACTCAAAACTTTAAACAAAATAATATCTGACGTTAATTGTTCATCGATTTTTGTATTTCCACCAATTAAATAAATCTGAGCAATATATCTTTATTTATTCTAAACCTTTTATTAAATTGAATATCGTCTAGTCCCAATTCGCTCCATGCGTGGCAGCAGCGCCAATTAATTTATGTACTATCGGACGATTAAATTTATTTTGATTTTAAAAAGTTTATTTTTTTAAAAATATTTATTTTTTTTTTACTCATTTTCAATTATCTATTTCTTTAGATCCTAATGTTTCTATATAAGTTTTAAAAATCGATTTTAGGAGATTAGCTGATTTTAGTTTTCTTATATAAATTTTATACATATCAATTAGGAAATTAAACAAGCGGGGTGCTACAAAATCGAAATATCTTGTACCTATGGTTTTTTAGCAGTATTTGTTTGTATATAATCTTTTGTTTTAGTTCTAGTATGATAATGATGGCCAGGTGTTTGCAGGTAAGTGCGGTTTTGAAATAAATGAATGAATAGATTAAAAAGATATAGTTGCCTCAAAAAAGAAGATTAGTGTTAAATCTTAGATTTTTACAATACATAATTTTTAAAATTTTTTGTTGTAGGATTTCGACCTGTTCTAGATGACTTGGCAATGTACCTCCCCAACTTATGATGGCATATCTGAGACGCGATCCCACAAGTGCATAGTAAATTGTTTTAAGATGTGGTAAGTTTAGTATTGTCATTATATATTTAAATTTATATAATAAAAACCTTAATGTTTTAGCTAGTTCCGATGAATATGAGGTCCATCTAAAATGTGAATTTATTTTTACACCAAGATATTTAATTTCAGACTTTAAAGACATTTCAGTAACCATATTGTTGTCCGTAATAGCAATTTTATTATAAAGTGGTAATTTGTGTTTATAACTGGTAAACGGAACGATATAGGGTTTGTTGTAGTTAACCTTAAGCATTTTGTGTTTGAATATATCAAATATTTTTTTACATCAGTTTCTATTCTATTTTTAAATTTTCCTACGTTTTGTCACTATATATTACAGCAGTGTCGTCTGCAAAACCAATTACCTTTCCCGAAGAGTTAAAAGAAAATATATCATTAATGTACAAATTAAAGAGAATTGGTCCCAGTACGGTATCCTTGCATCATCCAAGACGTCTAACAACTGAAAATGACTCACAGTATCAAACGCCTTGGCTAAGTC
>OV651815.1:12199248-12321748 GCA_927349885.1 Psylliodes chrysocephalus
TATCAACTGACCTTTGACGATTTTCTTACAGTCATTTATTTTTTCTTTTTTCCATCTCTATACTCAGTTGAATTCACTGTATTTTATGAATTTAATGTATTCAATTTACACTATTAAATTTACTGTATTAAATTTACTGTGACGAAAGTCTAATTTATTTATACTTTATTTATTTAAAAACACACTATTTACAATTTATTTCAGACGTACTATTTAATTTATATAATATTTAGATACTAACAATTCTAATTTATTTCTTACACTTTAACTTTTCAATACAATGTTCTATACTAAACTAAACTCGGCGCTGATACGTTGGCTATTTATATTAGTCCAACTCCGCTACTGGAAAATGCTAGAGGCTCGCGAAGATTCTACCCCTATGACTAGCACTCCCCGCCGTTCTAGCTGCTTCCAGTGCATCAGCGGTAGACATTCCGTCGTATTCTTGTACATTCGAGACGCGGTCCGGCTGTTTCCACACCATGTAAGAAAATCCATTTATTTTATATTATTTTTGTAATGGTACTGATTTGTACTGATGGGTTCAGGTGACCCGCAGCGACCGCATTAGTGTACTTCTAAGGTGCGAACCATCTAGAGTTAATTAATACAAACCTAAATTAAAAAAAAAACAACGATATTGGCACTTGTACAAAGTTATAATTATTATTACAATAAATCATTGGTATTATTTTCATGTTCTGTCACATTTAATGATATTTTTTAAAAGTGCGTTTTCTCTAGTGATAATATAGTATTTTTCGTGTATTATTACATTTCATAAAATTTTATTTTCTGTATGTTCATTAATTTCTTTTAAAGCTGTTTTGGTTTATTTAATACCAGTCCAGTTTAATGCAATATCTTTGGTGAAAAACTAACACATTTTTTTTCTTGTTTTAGGTATGTAAAATCCGCCATAGTTATTTTATTCAATGGATAATCGTAAGTACCAAAACTTTTGAACCAAACTTACGAAATGATAAAATTATTGGAAAAAGTAACCACCCATTTTAAATTACCACGAGCCGTCACTGAACTCGAGTGGATTGTCCATATCCACTTTTGTTACACAAACTACTATTTCGTATAAATGTTAGAAATATTTTTATTTTTATAAAAGGTGCTCTGTACCACACACTTGTTGATAATAATCTCCGCATCAATTGTGAAATATGTCAGATGCATTATATCTATATTGATTTATGTTATGTCTATATTAATAGTATAATTGATTTAATGATTAAATTGTTAACATTGATTTTTATATCCAGATCCTAGATATTTATTTTTAACAACTGATAATAGTATCTAATAGATAATTAAATTAAGTAATAAAAACAAGTTATGCAATATTTTATTTCATTTATTTGTTGCAAAATTAATTGTGAAATTAAAATAGTTTTGTAAATGAACAGAAGTTGGCGGTTGACGTATGTTGCCAACAGTGTTGCCAGTCAGGTCTCATGTCAAATTTTCTGATTCGTTCTTAAATAGTTAAGTAATGACATTAGATTTTTTCATTGGTTGAAAATAATTGAGTAAAGAAAAAAACTCACTGCATGGGTAACTACTTACATTAATAAATAGAAAGTGGATATATAATATTGAAACGACCCTGCGTTATATAAAACAACTTTATTTCCAAAATCTATATAATTAACTCTTTTTAACATTCCAAACATCAACTTGACTGATCCCAACTTTTTCTGTCAGATCCCTTTAAGTCGGGTTCATGGGCACTGGCGTAACACTGTTCCCCTTCTTGGGATTCATTCGTCTCGAATGAATTAATTTCCGTCGTCTGGTTTAAGCCATTTGGGAGAATCTTTACCATCATATTTGGCAAGACGCCTTAAATACACAACCTTTGGTTTGTTTCTTGGTGATAATTAGATACGATAGACCAAGTCATTGATGCGCTTTATTATAGTGTAGGGACCTTCCCAGTTGCGCTGAAGTTTTGGACTGCGACCTTTCTTTCTTCTCGGGTTATAGAGCCACACTGCATCACCTCTGTCGAATTTTGACTCATTTGTTTTGCAGTCTAACCTTGTCTTCATTCTGTCACTTGTGATTCTAAGATGTTTTCTTGCAAATTCCTGAATTTGATTGAGTCGATCCTGTAATTCTGGGACAAATTTAGGAATTTTGACTTTGTCTAAATTTGGAGGATCCGAACCAATTAAAATGTCGATGGGTAACCTTATTTCTCTGCCAGTGGTCAACATTGCTGGAGTATATCCTGTTGATTCATGCACATAACTGCGATATGCTAGCAGGAATATCGGTGTTAGTTTATCCCAGTCATTTTGATTGTCACACACAAATATTGATAGATACTGACAGATTGTTCTATTAAACCGTTCTACCATGCCATCGGATTGAGGATGAAGAGGAGTTGTTCTTGTCTTCTTTGTACCTAACCTATTCATTAGAGCCGACCATAATTCAGACTCAAAATTACTATCTTGGTCAGAGTGTACTTCTAGTGGGACCCCATGTCTTGAAATAACGTTTTCAATAAAGGCTTCGGCGACTGTTTCAGCTTCTTGATTGGGTAAGGCAGCTACTTCGGGCCATTTTGAAAAGTAATCCATCGCAACCATTAAAAATTTATTTCCAGAATCCGTTGTTGGTAACGGTTCAAGAATATCGACCGCTACCCTTTGGAAAGGCGTTCCGGAGAGATACTGGGCCATTTTGCCTCTACTTCTTGTCGTCGGTCCTTTCTTCGATGTACATAAATCACAGCTTCTGCACCAATCTTCCACATCCCTTCTACAGTTTATCCAATAAAATCGTTCTCTTATTCTGGCTAAAGTTTTTCTTACTCCAAAATGACCCCCCAGTTAGACTATCATGAAGTTGCTTCAAAACTTCCTTCTTCGCTATACGAGGCACGATCAATTGGTAGACGACCAATGTTCCATCAGGGCTCTCCCACTTGCGATGCAGTAGGTCATCGCGAAGACATAAAGAATCCCACTGAGCCCAATAGCTTTGTACATCTCTACCGAATTTAGACACTTCTTGTCGCTCTGGTCTTACTCCATTTCTTAACCAATGTCGAACCGTTCTCAGATCACTGTCTGGCTTCTTAGCAGCTCTTCTTGAGACAACACTCCTGTTTCATATCTTACTGTAGATTTTTGGAGTAATTCGACAGTAGAATTCCCATGACCGGATATTTCTTCTTCTTCCAATCGAAGACAGTACCGACATTTTTGTTCCAAACAGGGTCTTCTGGATAGCCCGTCTGCGGGCGACAGCGGTGGGATTCCTAACATTAAAATAGTTTATGGTTAACACAAGGTCCCACAATTACGACGAGAATATCAAAGATATGGATGCAGCAAGTGTCCTGGAGTTTTTAAAACAACAAAGAGAAGAGGATGAAGAAAGAAGGATTCGCGAAAAGCAAGAAGCGAAAGCCGAGAGAGAAAGGGAAAAGCAAGAGGAGAAAAAGATAAAAGAACGTGAAAGGCAAGAGGATAGGGAATTTCTCGAACGTTTTACTGAAAAGCTTACTCAGGTCGGAGAAAAGATTACCCAAATTGAAGAAAAAGTAGGAGAAAATATTTCACAGGTAGAAAGCTATACCAGACAAGAGATATCGAAACTAACGGAGGAGATAAACTCAATCCGCCAAAATTCCAACCGAATGATAAATAATAGTGAATCACAGAGTGTACTAAATGTGCTACCGATAAATTCTAGTGGAAGCATTAATACAGAAACGTACCTACCAAGTAAGATTTTGACACCACCTACTTTTGACGGGAAAACATCCTGGCCAATGTATAAGCGACAATTTGAAGCAGCCGCCAATGCTTATGGGTGGACCACCACGGAAATGACGACTTCCTTAATACTTAGTTTACGATGACAAGCCCTAGATATTTTACAGAGTATACCCGATCAGGACCAACCCAGTTACGAGAGAGTTATCAACGCACTAGAAATGAGATATGGCCACAATAATCTTAAGCAGGTTTACCAAACTGAATTACGAGTAAGAACTCAAAACACTAATGAGAAACTTCAAAGTTACGCAGCCGACATTGAACGTCTTGTAAACCTAGCCTATCCTCAAGCTCCACAAGAAATCGTTAATCAAATCGCAGTCCAGTCATTTCTTGATGGAATAGAAGATCAAGAAATGCAACAGACTTTGCGGCTTGGACGTCATCTCACGATCAATGCAGTTCTGATAGCATCCCTGGAGTTCGAGGCCGCTAAAAATGCGTCAAGAAATAGCAAAACTAAAATAAGGGAGGTCAAGTTTAGAAAAGAATCTCCTTCCATGTTGGATGAAATTTTAGGGGAACTAAAGGCTTTAGAAAACAGAATTAGCAGAGAAGCTCCTAAACGATGTTTTAGCTGCGGAAAAAGTGGGCATTTGCAAAGGAATTGTTGGAACCGAGAAATAGCAAACAATTCTAGAGAACGACCTCTTCCCGAGTGGAGTACCGATAGAAATAATGTGCCCAGAAGCAGAGCCAGAAGCCCGAATAGAGGAAGGAGCCCTAGTCCAATTTCTAGATCTAGGACAAGAAGAAATCCGTCACCGGGAAGCTACTCTGTCTCAAATGCTCAGGGAAACGCAAATTAGTCGACACTAAGGGACAAGCGTCGACTTATACTAGACAAAGTCCCAATCGCCTGATTTCAAAAATTAAAAATAACGATAGTAGTTTGCTAGTCCAAGGATATGTTGAGAACCAACGTTGCAGCTTTATTATAGATACTGGAGCATCAAAGTCGTTCGTACGTCTAGACATGGTAAAGAATATTATGATAAAACCTACAAGATCCCTACTGCAACGGGTCAAACTTTGTCAATCATTGGCGAAGTTCTCGTGTGGATAGAATTCGGAAACATAGCTGTACAACATCTCATGCTGGTCGCTAACATAAATGATGAATGTATCTTTGGGCTTGATTTTGTGGAACAGAATAAATTTACTCTGGACATCCCTAAGCGAATTCTTAAGATTGGCAACGAGGAAATAATACTTAATCAAGAATTCCCTGCACAATCTAGAAATCCGATTAAAATTCTTATCGAAAAAGATATTTGCATTCCTAAAAATTCAGAGACTATTATAATGGCCCGGTTAGAAATGGAACCAAAAGATTTGAAAACTGGAATTGTTGAGACGAAAGAATGTCCTGAAGATGGAGTATTTGTTGCCAGGTGTTTAGTTCAAATGCAAAAGCTAATTCCGGTAAGAGTTGCTAATGTCAATAATAGTAAGGTCCTGTTGAAAAAGGATCAAGTATTAGGCTACTGTGAACCCGTTCAAAAAATAACTAATTTTGAAGAACCAGCTTTGGACAAAAGTTCAAGGTCAGAAGAAAAAAAATCGATCCTAGAAGATATCGAAATAAAAAGGATGGATCATTTATCACCAGAGCAACGGAAGATAGTACAACATTTTCTTATCGAAAACCAAGATATTTTTGCCAATGACAAAAGTACAGGGCGAACAAAATTAGTCCAACATCGAATATACACTGGCGACGCTCATCCCACCGCTGTCACCAATTGAAACGACCCTGCGTTATATAATAGTATATTATGCAACGATCATGTAATGATGGTTATTAATACACGAGCATTAACCGGGATACGAAACGAGCCAAAGGTGAGTTTCGTATGGTTTATGCGAGTGTTCTAATAACCATTACATGAGAGTTGCATACGCTATTTTTTCTACACCCGATAAATAATGAAGACCCATAAATATTACATTTATATTGGTATTGAACACAATAACAGTAATTACTCGTATTTCTATAAAAAATTCTACAAAATTGTAATTAATGGTATTACTTCGGGTATTGGCACTTCTCCAGATTTTTGCGGCAAAATATTTTTTACTATATTTTCTGCTTTCTCCGATATGTGTGGAGGAGTTTTCTATATCGCTGATATCGGACATTTTAATATTATAATTATCGAAGTTTAGCTATCTACGAAAATTTAATACATTTTGACAACTAAAACAATTACATAGGAACCTAAGACAAACGTCAAACAGCATGCTTGATTGAAAAATTGTAGGTTTCTATTGATTAAAAATCTGTATCGTAATGAAAAATCTGTATCATAATGGGTATCATTATGAAACAGATTATGGGCATATAAGTGCATTATTATAATACGGGTGTAGAAAAAACAACTTTATTTCCAAAATCTATATAATTAACTCTTTTTAACATTCCAAACATCAACTTGACTGATCCCAACTGTTTCTGTCAGATCCCTTTAAGTCGGGTTCATGGGCACTGGCGTAACACTATGTATACCGTAAAGTCGGGTGACTTTGACTCACTGTCAAAATTTAAACCTAGTTTCAATGGGCGTGTTTAGTAAAATTCAAAAATATTTTTTTTCTAAAAGCTAGCACAAAATCTAATCTAAAAATATTTTTTTTAAATTTTTCTCTTTTCAAATTTTTCTACAAGAATTTTTTAAAATTAAAAAAAAATCAAGCAAATTTGAAACGCGCTCCACAATTATTTTTAGGCATCGTCATAATGAAGCTTAAAATCTGATTGGCCAATGTATATCCTTCCAGAGAATAATCGATATGTTTTTACCCTGTTGCCGCTTCCTATAAAGAATAATTGAAATTCCGGATAACGGACAATTTAAAGGTTAAGATCGTATAATTTAACACAAAAACATATATATTAAAACTAAGAGAATAATTGTTTAAATTCAGTTTTTATGAAGCAACTTGACACTTACTATTTCAATAAACTTTTCTTTTTAATCGAAATGTTATTCAAATCATAATCGCCATATCGCAAAATATTTTCTCTGAATCTGGCAACGTGGTTTCATCTCTGTGTCTATAATGTCAAAAATCCTAACCTCGTTTTCGATTGCGAGATTATTTTGATTTATTTTAAAATGATTTATTTTTTTAAAAATGGCTAAAGTACGAACAGGATAAAAAGAAGAATCTTTATACAACTTACCCAAGGTGGATTCTAACATGATTAATGATTTTTTATATAAATAATATAAAGTTTATTGACTCTGAAATTCGCAACGTAAGTACCTACACTTTCTAAGCTCCAAATCTTTCTAGAATTATTGTATTTATTATACAAACCAAAGAATACCTACCCAAGAAGCGAAACTGAATGAGTTTTCGTATGTACCAAGGCAAGGGAACTTAATACACGGGAAACGTATAAAAATTAATCAGTTTTTGTCGTTTGGTTCATAAGAATTAAACACATACTAAAGTAACAATGACAGAAAAATCTTAACATGTTCATTATGTCAAATATATTATTTTAATAACAAAATAAGTACTGCAGGAAACAGTCACTACACAATAGTGCAAGTTGATAACGGTCATTCTGCAAATAGGGAATTTTGAGAACCATTATGGAACAGTGGTGCAAGGACCATTCACTGTCTATCAATCCCAAGAAGACAGAAATAATCCTCTTCACAAGAAAATAATGAAAATGGAATTAAAACCTACAGATCTCCTAAACACAAAACTTTGCAACAGAGGTGAAGTATCTAGGTAACACCTTTGACAACAAGTTAACATGGAACTCACAATTAGAAAACAGAGTCAAAAGAGCATACATTACTTATGAACAATGCCATTATACCGTGGGGCGCACCTGGGGTTTCTTTCCCAGAGTCGTTACATGGACTTACATGGCCATCATACGACCTATGCTAAAATACGGTGCCGTTGTCTGATGGGTACCGAAAATCCAAAAATTGACAGCTATCCGCAAAATAGAACAAATTCGAATAACAGCATGTCTCAACATAACAGGAACTATGAAAACCACACCAACCAGAGCCATGGTAGTCGTTCTTAGTCTCACTCCCCATGATATTTACATCAAGGAGACTGCTCTGATGACAATGACACGCCTCTGCACCGTTGGAATAGAATCTTACGTACGATCTGGTGAGGCGAGTGATGAGTCGTTTTTGGCAAAAGGCGCTCGATACGCTCTAACTGCTTCAAGCGAACATGAACCTTATCTCACCAAGTTATATCTTCCATAAGCCATATGAAGTTATAACAAAACAAATAGAAGAGCGTTCTAAAACAAAACAATGCCCAGGGTGTGGAATATACTCCAAATCCTGTGGAATATACTCCAAATCCTTAAATCTCAACATAAACTTCGTAATAGTGCCAA
The DNA here is from genome assembly GCA_927349885.1 of Psylliodes chrysocephalus. Lineage (NCBI taxonomy): Eukaryota > Metazoa > Arthropoda > Insecta > Coleoptera > Chrysomelidae > Psylliodes > Psylliodes chrysocephalus. The sequence continues at coordinate 12,207,448 of OV651815.1, forward strand.
TGTAGTTCACGTAGCTGACGGAGGTTTTCATAGCAGCAAAAGAAATCGCTGGTAGGAACATACTCATCCATACAGATAGCAGAAAAGCACTACTTACCCTGAACAGATTACGAATTTACTCAGGGTTAGTACTAGAATGTCACGAAGCTTTGGCAAGGGTATCCATCCAATATGGAGCAAAAGTGACGCCACAACGAAAGGTAGCCTTATTGATGATTCACTAGCCAAGATGGCGGCCAACCAAATACGTTTTGGACCTGGCCCTTCTATTGGACTGACAACATCGGTAGTGACAGACCCAAATAAAGAATATACTCTTGTGAAATTAAAGGAAAGATGGGATGAAACAAGAATCTGCTGAGTAACCAGGGAGATTTTAAGTTATCCTGACAACATTACAACAAACAAATACTTGACTATGATTAGACAGAATCTGCGTCTTATCACAGGCATTCTGACTAGTCATTGCCAAGTACAGAAGCATTTCCATATCATGGGACTGTCAGAATTCGCACCCCGCAGGGGGTGCAAAGAAAAAAATGAAACCATTGAACATATCCTCTACGATTGCCAGTCGCTCTCATTTATTTTCGGCGAGTATTGGCTAACACCGGCCTATATAAGAGAAGCACCTCTTGGCGACGTTGTCAACTTCATTAAATGTGTGGGCTGGCTCATGAGCTAGGTGGTGCCTATCACTTTCTGAAGATACACAATGGGCATAGTGAGGCCTAAGTGCCGTTGGGTAACCCACCCTTTACACGTTACATATCCAGAAGTACTGTAGGTAGCTGTAAATGCATTTTGATTGCATCCTGATAGCAGCGATTTGGTTTCTCGAAGTGAGTTTGTCATATCTTTTAATTATTGTTTTGTATTTATTTACTGTTTTAATTTGAATGGTTTGAAAAACAAAAAAAAAACATATTTAAATAAAAGAGTAAGAAATTAAACGATGCATAATACGTAGGCGTAAATTATCATTATAGGTAATACTGATTTAGAAATTAAAACAAAACATTGACAGCCAGATACAAGAACGTTCAATAAAATTTACGAATAACGCAATGTATTTTTTTTTCTTGTAATTTAAATTTTAAAACTATCTAATTTCTAATTACTACTTAGGGTCGGTCTTTTCACCATCAGATAAAGTTCCAGATAACTAACTGACGGATATATTATCTGAGAGTAACTGTCTGTCAGATAATTAATGTTCTGTTTTTTCAAGTAAATAATATGTGTGGTAGGTATCCAGTCGTTTTTAACCTTATGTGGTTATGTAACTACCTGTTTATCCATGAGTGAAGTATTTTATTAGAAATTTCATAAATAAGATAATTTATCATTGAGAAGTTAGGTTTACCCAGCAGTGAAAAGATTACTTTTTAAGTTACTTGGGAGATAAAAATTACCTGACACTTTATCTGAAGGTGAAAAGACCGACCCTTAGTTAAATACAACTACTTAACTATACTGCAATTTTCACAAAACGGGAATAATAATATACCAAACGTTGCTCTGGTTGCTCTACATAAATTGACAGCTATATTTGACGTTAAACCACCTCTAAAACACTGAGAAAACTTGGCAGTTTTTTGACCACGAATCGCCCATTTAGTTTCGCTTCTTGGATAGGTATTCTTTGATACAAACTAACTACTTACTATTGTTAAGTTTTCTATTCTATTGTAGGTCTTCCAAGGAAGTGCACTATCATATGTTCGGTTACCATTTGTAACATTAAAGCTAGAATTGCACCAGAACACAAAAAGTTTATAGCGTTATTCAGTAATAAATGAACAAAAGGAAAAGGTCATATCTTGTAAATTCACAGAATATTCTGCTTTCGAAGGTAATTTAAATTCCTGTCCAGGTTCTATTTTTTTAAGGTGGGTGTATAGTGTTGCTTTCTTTTTGTGGCTTCTGAACACCATCGAAGCAAATAATCTTCCATCACATTAACATTTATTATTAGAAAATGGCACTGTTGTCAAAAGTTTGCAGTTTTAATGATGTCGATTTATCTTCGAAATAAAAACATTATATCGAATGCAAAGTGACCATAAAATTATACTTCCATATTCAACTGCAAATGTTGCTTTCTAATAAACATAATCGAATTAAATTACCGGTTTTGAGCTTACATTAAATTGTAATTAGATGAAACAAAATGGATTCTATGTATTTTGAGGTGATCTTTTCGAAAAAAGGCAAAACAAAATGTAGCAGTTTTTCGAAAGTGCCGAAATTTTGGATTTTGTCAATTTTTCAATTTTGCGCATGCGCATGTCGCAAATAAATCAATATTTTTAAAACGCAGTTTGCGACATTTAAAAGATAAGAAAAAATTCTAATTTTTATGTCTCTTGGGAAATTTTGATCCGATGCACCGTTCTTGAAGGTATGGACGATTGAAATTTGTTTAGTATTTTGAGGCGGCGAAGGTCGAAAAATTGAATTTGTTAAATGTTCAAACACTAAATTCTTCATAACTTTGGTAAAAATTCAGATATTTGAAGAAACAAAAATTTGTTTTGAACTTAAGGGATGTAACTATTGATTCCCAGAAGGGGGCAAGAGAAATCCCAAAATTGGGCATATGGCGGAAGGGCAAAGTAAATTTTTTTAATGCCACTCACAGAGCTTACTCTTAAATATGAAATCCTAAACGTGTGTGAATTTTACCGAAATCGGATTATAATTGGCCAAGATATCAAACAATTTAACAAATTTTTTTCCCTAAAAAAAAAACTAAATTTTTTTTCGAAAGTTTGAAGTGGCACAAAAAATGCCAAAAATGCACCCAATGACTTAAAACTTTTTTTTTAATACTCTATTATATCTAGAATACGATTACATTACGGAAAATTCTGCAAAAATATTTTATCTATTTTTTTGACCACTGTTCATTGAGTGACGACCAAAAAACACGGTTTTTGAGAAAAGTTGCCTAAAATTGACGATTTTCAGTTTTTTGGTCTGAAAATTGAGCAAACCCAAATCTCATGTCTTCTGAATGTGTATACAAAATTTAAAGTGTGTATGTTTCTTCTAAGTTGTAGAATTCTCCCGACAAAAGTCCCATTACACGCGCTCCGCGGGATCCAAAACTCGTGCATTTCTGTAATTTGATTTTTTTGTGATTTCCAGTTTTAAATTTCTTACATACCTACATTTATTAGGCCTAAAATTTATTAAATTGTATTTTACTGACTTATAAGACGTTTCTTGAGTTTTGTGCAAAAAATAGTATTACCGCAAAATTAGCCGGACGTCGTATCAAGGATAGGCATGGTCTCGGCGTTCGCTATCCGACAAGTTTAAACTTGAAACGGTCATATTATTACAAATTGAATCGCTTGATAGTGTTCATCGGCATAGATTTTTAATAACCGTGTTCAGCAAGCTCTGTGTACACGTGGTTTTTTGGACCTCTTCAGCAATTTATTGAGTAAGTACGTTCTTAAATTAAGAAAATTCTATCACAGTGCTATAATTTTTTTGTTTCCAGGTTTCAATGGCTGGCCTGTGTTTATTATGTCATCAGAAACTTGCAGAGGGTGAACTTACCCCAATTAGACCGACAGGATTAAAAGGTCTGCAGATGGTCAGCAAATAGAGAGGGGATGATTTTTTCAGTTCTTTAGAACCAGGTTTTATATTGCATGAGAGGTGTCGCAAACATTATGTAGCTCGACGTTACGGAAAAGAGTTTATTTATAAAACCTGGGATAGGCATAAAAGGGCCGCGATTGACAATACCAAAAAAAAAAAGGAGGATGGAGCATCAACCGAGAAGAAAACCAGATGTTAGAGAACAAAAAACAAGCTTATCACCAAGTTGGAACTTACACTCAAGCTTAGGATTAATTTCCTAACATTTTTAAAGTATACCTTTTTGTATATTTTTTTGTGCTCTTTCCGATGGCGCAGTTAGTTTCTTCAAATATATTTTTTGTAAGATGTTTTCGGAAAACCCGGAGAAAATCATATGGGAAAAAAATTAAAAAAAATTTACGCCTTCCGGTCTCCTGCGAATTCCCGAAAAATTATGGCAGATTTCGCTGCGGGACTTATTTTATTTGAGAGCCCACGAAAAAATACGCAACTTCTCTCATGGGCACATATGTCTAATATTTATAATTTCGCTACAAATTCATCACAAATTTCATGTTCATGATTCTGATCAAAGAAACGAAAAAACAACTTTTTGGTAGAAGCACTTCTGGCGGCGAGAAATTCGCCATTAAAACTACCTGTGCAATGAACTTCCAAACTATTTTTGCCTCCTCTTTCGATTGGTGCATTTATTTTTACTATCACAATGATACTTGCCCAGATAATTAGCATTTTTACCATGGAAAATTCCGGAAAACCCGGTTTTTCCTAATTTAAAAAAAAATTGAAAAACAGCTACATCATTTTTTTCTTTTTTTCGGAAAGATCACATCAAAATACACAAGGTCCACTTTGTTTCATCCAATTACAAATTAATGTAAGCTCGAAGGGGCTTTTTTTCGTTATTTAATTGGACTAACAGTGAGTTTCTGTGTGGAATATCCAAATTTTGAAATAAATAAGGACGCTCAAATAATATAAGTTTTTCATGAACAAGAACTTAATGATATGAAGCCAGCAAATATTTTTTGGAATTGTTATATATTTATAATGAATTCAAATAAAAATAAGTTTTGTCATTTTATTCATATTTATTTATCAATTACCTATTATATTACCGTTAACAGAGTCTTTTAAAAAGGTTTATTTATGGTAAGAATTTGACAGTTTATTGTATAGGTATTCTGCAATCATAAGCAAAACCCCAGTAACTACGCAAACTATAGAATGGAGATATTTGCAATAAAATAAATTATTAGTGCCAGCATTTTCATCTGTGGTACCAATATAGCTGCATTTGTTGAATCAAAGACAATTTTTGGATAATGCTTTGAACTAGCTAAAAATAGGTTTAATTTGTTCTTTGTGTTGGCTCGCGTTTTAAAAGGTTTTTGCTACAAAAGTGTTAGTTATGGTGTAGAATCAAGTTGACTTTTTAGGACATAGAATAAATATTATATTTTGCTTACTTTTTAAGAAGAAAAAAGCTTTAGTATCAAAATGGTCAAATAATAATGACGCCAGTATAGTTTTTCAATCTTTTTTTGGAAGGGCCAGTTAAAGATGGTATATTTATAAAGCACATCTTGTTTTATTGTTAAATTTTTACCCATAATTTTGAAAAGGATCAAGTTTTCTGCATCTGCTTCCACCTAAAAAATAATGCAAATTAATTAGGTAGTACCCTCAGAATCAGTGTTAAGTAAAAAGGTAGGTACACCTATATTGACCTATTAGTTGATCAACTAGGTGAACTAGGTAAGTTTTATCAATTTATATCACATTGGAAACAAAAAAAAAAAAATACAAAATTATCTTTACTTACATCAAAATACAGAAGCACGATAGTGGTTTGTATTTTGCAATAGCCCTTATCCCACTATCGTTTTTGAATGTCTAGGTCTAGATTTTGAGGAACTTTTATAAACATTTTATCAGATTGACTGTTTTTTTACTTCTCATAGGGACCAAGTGCTTAACCAGATATTTTTAATGTTACACAAAACAAAACAAATGTTTATTTTATCACACTTTTTAAGAGCAATTTCAATGTTTTGTTTCCAACAATCGATTTGAGGTTAGAAATTTTGACATCTTTGTATCATGAGAAATGAAAATATAATTTTAATCCGATTTTAGAAAGAGATGACTGTCATAAATGTCACTATTAGAAAAAGATAACGATCAACTGTCTAGTGTTACGGTATCACAGATTCTTTAGTGACCAATAGAAATAGGCGCTTCATTATGACGCGGTTAATGGCCCAAAAATGGAGCGTTTTAAATAATTGATTTAAAAGTGAACTTTTTAAAGTACTATAACTTTATTATTTATTATCTATTTAAAAAATTTATTGCATGAAAAAAAAAGTTTTTTTGTGCTTAAACACGTAATAGTATTAGATTCTTTAAATTCGTTTACACGAAACACTCCCATTATTGTTGCAAATCCAAATTTGCATTTTCGCCATAATTTAGTCTTCAGTTATATTTTAAGAATTATTAAAAAAATAAAAAAGGATGTGCAAAGCCACCCGCAGGTAGACGATGATTATTTTACATTGTTTTCTCTATAATGTTACTTGCTGGTTTAAAGCCACCCATCACAGTTGATAGTTAAACACATTTTATCATTAAAAATATATTTTTTATTGCTTACGGTAAAGATAACAAAAAAACAACAGTTTGTTGGTTGCACACAAATTTTATCACCTTTCAATTTCGATTATTTTGCAATGAGTTAACTTTTTTTATACTACAAAAAGCGTTAAGCGTCCAATTGTCTTTAAATAAAGTGTTTTAGGTAGTTTTAATACCTTACAGTTCAACCAGCGTGAGTTTTATTTTAAAAATAGGACGTATAATTTTTTTGTAAACAAAAATAACTATTTACTGATTTGAACTAAAGTCACCCATGCAGGTGATGAAAAATAAAAATATCTTGATAAAACTTAGTTTTCATTAAAACTTCAACAACACTTGATCGATCCTCAATTTCAGTACACCGATGTATTTGGGATTAAATTCCCTTTAAAATGATGTATCACAAGTAAGTAGTCCCATTGAAAATTTTAAAGTAGGGGGTGCTGGGGATGAGGGGGTTGACAACACAATGATGATGTATTTGGTGAAAGTGTTCCTCCTTGAAATAAAAATCGACGGGTCTGAGCGATTTTCAATTTTTTTCACGAGTTCGGAGATTAGGGGGTGATAAGTTTTTGCTGGGACACCCTGTATGTCGATCTTAGTATTACAAAAATGATTTACGTAAAACAATAAGGTATACAAATAGGTAAAATTTGATTATTCCTCGTAAAACATCAGTAAAATATATTATAAATTGTTTTCATTCAAAAATAATAATTTCTTAAAAATCTAACAGACGCGCCACTTTCCAGACGAAAAATTTTGCAATGTAGTACCCCACTTTTAAAGTTTATTTTGGACTATTTTTAAAAGAAAAAAAAATGTACGTGTAGGTAAAGGTTAAATCTACGCTCCTCTGGAACTACTTCTTCAAAATCCAATTTAGTTTTTTCCAAAAAAAAATTGAAAAATGGGTAAAAAAATCGAGTTTTGTATTTTTTTTTCTAGAAAAAAAAAAACATTCAAATTTTGAAAAAGTGTCTCCACCTTTACGTATACGCATATATTTTTATCTTATAGAATAAGTCAAAAATAAACTTTAAAAGTGGGGTACTACGAAACTCTTACATGCTCTCCTCTAAAAGCCAAGTAAATATTTCTCTTTAGGAAAAAAAGGGAAGAAAAAACAGTACAGAGAACGCGAAAAAAATGCGGAAAAAAAACGAGCAAAAAGAAGCTGAACTCTAGCAAGAGCAAAATTTTCACAAAAGCGGAACCATACCCAAAGTTACATTTTTTTTTAATTGTACAGTTTTATATATTCTTCTTATTTGAGAAATTATTTTTTTCGATAGAACAAATGGTCTGGTTTTAGCTATTTTTTCACAGATTTTTTTACCAATTTCATTCTACATTATTTTGGTATGGTTCCACTTTTGCCAAAGCTCCGCACAATTAAAAAAACATTAATTCAAAATATACTTTACATCACTAGTAGCCGAGGGATATCCTCCTGCTTCCAACACTAAAACCCTCCAATCCTTATTTTCACTTAGCTTATTGGCCACCACTGATCCTGCGGAACCTGATCCGACTACAATGAAATCAAATTCTTCGTCGTCCTTCAATTCAAGACCGTAGTTTTTCGGATAGGGTTCGATGGATCCGATGTTGCATTTTCCTGCCATCAAGGCGTTTAGAAGGGTTAAAAATAAGAACCCTTCTACACCCTGTAGATTTCCAGGGCAGGAATCCACTAAACCGGCACTTAGATCCATATCGAAAAGTTTTAGTTCTTGTTTTTTTACACTAACACTGTATCTAGGTAATTATAAATTCTTGTTTTTCTCTGTATCAGCTCCAAAATTTAATATCAAATGATTATGGGATTTGAATAAATAAATAGAATGTTTTCACTTATGCAGGATATTATGTACTATTTATATGCAGGCGTCTAATATCAAATGTAGCAAAGTCCACTTTTATAAATTTTTCACTACACAACAAAAACGATTTAAAAAATATTAGGACGTTACATAAAATTACTGTTTTGGGTTTAAGTGCGTAAATAAATTATTTTATGTAAATTGCAGTCAAAATCGACGTAGGATTTCGAATAATGTTTTAAATTGGCTATAAATATTGTAGATTGCTGTATTTGATATTTAATGTTGGAGTTTGCTATATATGATTTGTTCATGAAAAGAGATTGCTGTTTATGATAGTAAACTGGGGTGAGAAAACATACAGGACTGTATTGAATACAAACACAGTTCTGCTCACTAATTAATACTGTGATTATCAGAAACCAAAAACAAATGTTTTTCATATTGTCAATAAAAATGTGTCCATGGGCGCCGACCAAAAAATTGCTAGGAGGCAAGTCTTATAGGCAAGTGCATATGCCGCAGGCTATAAACGAAAGCCATAGCGAAAAATTTGATGTGTCCAACACATGACTTTCCTATCTAGTTATATTATAGGCTTTTTCCGGTTATTTTGTACAACCTATTGCAGCACCTCTATATATACAGGGTGGCTCACGCTCAACGGGACGGAGCTTTATGGGAAAACGACCAAAGATATAAAAAATTCGTTTGGGAGGAATACGTAGGTTACAGACGGCTACAATTTAAAATTTGTTAGATGTATACAGGATGTCCCACATAAGAAAAAAAAAATTAGTTCATTAAAAATTAGATATTCATTGAAAACGAAAATACTGAAAAATTTAAATTTAGTACTTTTCCTACAATTTTTCCATTACGGTCCATTTTAGAAAAATCATGTATAAACAAAAATTATAGAGATCGATATCGCAAACAACTTTTAGTCCAACAATTTTCATAAAAATCAGAATTTTGCATTTTGTCAAATTTCTCGAATACGGACCATTTCAGGAAATTTTAACATAAAACAATAATTATAGATAATAATACTTATTAGAAGTAACTTTTATTTGAACAATTTTCTTCTCCAAACATAAATAACAGATATATTCCATAACATATAAAAACGGCCTCCTATAAAGTACCCCCTCAGATGTTCCGACTTTGTCCAAAATCTAATCATTTCACGATAGGCCGAAGTAAAACTTAAGTTTAAAATTTAATGTTTTTTCCTTTATTTGTTTTTGAGTTTTCTTCAAAATTCGAAATTTACACATTTTCTTAAATATCTCGAATACGGTCCATTTCAGAGAAATTATGTATAGAATAGAAATTATAGAGACTTATATTACAAATAACTTTTATTTGAACAATTTTTATAATAAATTATTTTTTTTTTACATTTTGTCAAATTTCTCGAATACGGACCATTTTAGGAAAATTTTGTATGGAACAAAAATTATAGATAATTATATTAGTAAGTAAAACTTACAGCTTCTTTAAAAATATTTGTATCTTCTAAATAGCCTCTTCTGCTAAGGTCTCATGCCATACAAATAGCGACTTGAATTTTTTTCTTCTCCTTTGAAAGTTTTCTCACCTCTTAGTTACAATAATAATTGTAATTTAGTAAAGCCTTTTTCTTAAATAGGTAGGTAAATCATTTGACAAAAGGTCTAAAACAAAGGGATTCTTTGAATGTAAATCGAAAACATAAAGTTTAAAACATAATTGATAGGTTATATTAGTTTAAAACAAATGATTTGCTTCTTAATTTTTGGATTTTTAAATAATTTAATCTTAATTATACTTATTTTCTCACCAGATAAACATTATCTATGGGATAGGTACATGTGGGATGTTTTCTTCTTAACCTCTTTCTTCTTTTTTTCTTCAAGTCTTGCCTGAATTGCCTTTTACTTTTTTATCTTGTCAACAGAGGCGTTAGGAGAGAAACATTAATTGATTTATTTTAATTAAAACGTTGTAAATAATTAAATTATACAAGAAGAATTATAATAATTTATTATAAGTTAGTCATTTTTATAGTGTCCATCATGGACATTTATTGGACATCCATTGGACGTCTGAATGGGTATATCCATTGGATAACAGAAAATGGATGTCCAGTGGACATCCATATTAAGTTCATGGACATCCAGGACGTTATTTGGACAAAATATGGACGTCCAATGGACGTCGTGTGCTGTCTGGGAAACAAACATTCCAAACCGGTACGACACAAAAAGCTTTAATCGGAAAATTTGGAGTTTGCTGCTTTTGATATTAGACCCCTGTGTGTAAATATAGATAATATTATCACTATTATTTGTTTTAGTCACATTTTTTTCTCGAGTTCTCGATGTTACCTACTATAAAGGTCGTGATAGCTTTGAAGGTATTAGTCGTGAATAAAACGGCTTTGAACTTTAAAGACAATTGATGATTAAGAAACAAGTGTGTAAAAAGCGAGCATTTAACCTTGAATTTTAAGGCAGACCACTAGCGTGCATTTATTGAGTATTTGGAGTATTTTTAAAATAAAGTACTGCCAATTGTGCAAATTTTAATATGTTGGAAAGGGGCATTAAATTTAGCATTTTAGAAATTAAAGTAAAAACTACGGCTCCGGTAGTCACCGGTTCCTTTGCACCCAACACTGTTGATAATGGAAGAGAACGTTTTGTAAGGATTCCTGAAGTTGAAGAAGACATTTTAGAACGTGTTGAAGAAGATCCAGAATTAAGCACCAGACGAATAGGAAGGGAACTAAGAGTAAGTAAAGATGTCGTTTAAAAAGTGCTTAGAGAACAATTGCTATATCCATACCATAAGAAGCCAGTACAAGAATTATTAGTCCATGATCCTCAAATTCGTTTGGGTTTTTGTCGATTTGTTATTATGCAAAGAAAAAGAGATCCAAACTTTGTCAAGAAGGTTCTTTTTACCGATGAAGCGAGTTTTACAAGAAGAGGTATAACTAATACCCATAATGAACATTTTTATGCCGTTGAAAATCCGCATGCAATAAAGGTAAACCATTTTCAGCACGAATTCAAAATTAATGTGTGGGCTGGAATAATTGGTAATTTCATTGTTGGTCCTGTCATACTTCCACGAAGATTAACTGGAGAAAATTATTTGGATTTTTTACAAAATACGTTGCTAGAATTGTTAGAAGATTTACCTCTCCAACTTCAAGGAGATATGTGGTTTATGCAAGATGGAGCTCCACCACATTTTTCTTTAAACGTTAGAAACCACTTGAATGAACAATATCCACACAAATGGATAGGCAGAGGTAATAACGCACCTGTAAACTGGCCACCACGTTCCCCAGACCTAACACCGATAGATTACTTTTTATGGAGACATCTGAAATCCACAGTTTACAGGGAACCTGTAGAAAATGAGGAACAACTCTGGCAACGTATTCAAGATGCAATAAACAATCTTAGAGGTGATGAAGAAGTTATGGAAAGGATACATTTTAATTTTCTTTGACGTATAAATCTTTGTATACGTGAAAATGGTGAACATTTTGAACAATTTTTGTAAAATCTCTATTTTGATTATGTTTTTGTGAAACCTATACACTCTAAATTATTAAAACAGAAATTTAGCGAAAACCATGAGAGTAATCGAGTCTTATCAAGAGTACCTTTTTTAAAGGAAATGAGTTGTTTAATCTAAATTTCATACTCAAACTCCTTTTCTTCCATTGGCGTAGAATTTTTAAAGGTGCAGTTATTTAAAAAATCAAGTTCTACGCCTATGTATTATTATCGGACAAAATTTTAATACCATTTTTTTGCCACATAAAACTCTACCAATATACCAAATTTCAGCAAAATCGCATATGCCGTTTTAAATTTATATGGGAAAAACGATTTAAAAATTGTAACTTCAAGGCCCTCTGGAGCCCAAACGAAGCAACTTTGTACTAAAATTTTACTTAAATCGACTTATTTTGGTCTAAGGAATATGTGGTATGTTTTTGTAAAGACCTTTTACAGACACCCTGTATATGCATATCATTTTTATGTTAACCTGTTTGATTTTGAGTTTTCGATACAAATGCAATTGAACATTTCAGAGTCTCGTAAAGGTGTATTTTGGGTTGTCAGTTAATTGTTAGTTAATGTTATTTAATATGATTATATTATTATTGTTCTGACAGTTCATTGAATTGTCATTGATCATTGTCATTCATTGTATGCAGCACGGAGCTCCACCTCATTACCCAGTAGCGGTCTGAAATATCTTTTAAAACAATTCCTCGGCGATAGATTGGCAGAGAAAGTGACTTCTAATGGCCGCCAAAAAGTCTTGATTACAACCCACTGGATTTATGGAGTTCTTAGTTTATTCCAATGAAAATCCTTCACGAAATTTCAAACGAATTAGAATAAGCGTGGAAGTAGTAGGAGGTCGCATAGAACATTTACTCTTGAGTTTGTTATTTTTAAGTTCATTATATTTATTATTGCCTTAATTGTTACAAGTTTATTTTTATGAAGTGTACAAATGAGTTTTTCTCCAAATCTGTTAAAATTATCCAGTTTAAACTAGTATAATAATTTTACATAAAAAGGGTAGTGTAAGAAAGGTAAATAAATGTTTTTGTAAAGACCTTTTACAGACACCCTGTATAAGACTCGTAACAAGTTTTACTAAGAACTTTACACCGAAATCTCAGATAAGAGAAGATAAGACAGTCTGAATGCAAGCTAGTAGTTTTAAACTTTGCATGAGCTTTCTTCTTATGGTATATTATTGTTTTAAGTTCAAAAGAATACCATTTAGGATAACTAGATGAAACGAATTTCCTTAGAGAAACAAAATTTACTAAGGCATTTGATAAAATTACTCATTATTAAAAATAAACTGATCCCAATTTATAGGAAACAGATTTTTTTTTTTTTTTTTTTTTTTTTTTTTTTTAGTTTTTACTCCCTTCAGACCTCCCGTGCTACACCCTAATCCGTCTGTAGTCCGGCAGCACTGCAGCCTGCGGCTTATTATACCACCATTTGAAGGTCCTACTACTTTCCCATTCACACCCTCATTCATTCCACGTCGTCGATGGTTAAACGCTAGTTGGACGAATCCCATGGTGACACGACCCATGGTGGAACCTCCCAGCGGTCACCCATCCATGACGTGACCGAAGAGATCACTGCTTAACTGTTGCGAGTAAGTGGATGCACACTAAGCTCGCAGCTAGCCTCTCCGGCTAGGAGACAGATAGTTGTTTATTGCCACATAATCAGCATTCTTAAAATCAAGAAAAAAAATCATCAAAAGGCAGCGGGTCAAATTTTCCAAGCATGATATCACATTCAATAGCTAAGTAGTGATAATTATTATCTAATAGAGGGTCAACAGCTTTAAAAATATTTAAAGAATAGGGTTCATTGCAAAAAATAAGATTTAAGAATACATTATGTGGATTAAATATATAATTACATTGTTTTAAGTTCAAGTAAGAACAATATTCAACCAAAGCTCTTGCAGGATAATGTAGAAGGCAGCTAACTAGTAAACCATCCTCATCTAATTTAGCCCAAGAAGCAAATGGAAGGTTATAGTCACCAAACAAGTACAACGTATAATCCAATGACATATATAGTATAATATATGTCATTGGTATAATCAGGATACTGTGGCACCATGAGTTAAATAAATCGTTTTATTAGAACCAGGAGGAATATAAGTTGCTCTAATTATAAATTTGTTATCATTAATAATAAATTTTACAGCAGATGCTCTATTGTTGAATTGAATTGTTTACATTTAAGATGTTGACTATAAAAGACTCTTTTACCGCAATAAGAACACCACCACCTCTTGTGCAGTCACTGGTATTTTGGTTACAATCCACGCAAGCCGATTTCCGCATCTAAATAATTTTCATGCAACCACGTTTGAGATAGCACTATAACCTCGAAGCTACTAGTAATTGCGTCAGACCTCAAAGTAGACAACTTAGTCCTAATACCGCCAGTATTGTGATAAAACACTGCAAGTTTATTTAGCGTATTCCCGTTTAAGCATTTTTTGGTTTATTAATTATTTTGGGGACACCTCTAGCAAATTTTAAGACTAAATCGTTTTCGCCGTGCTCTAGCCTAGATTTCAACTCATCTTGAACTTCATGTAATTGTTCTTGTTGCATCTTGGTCTTATCCATGCTAATTTTAATAGTATATGTTGCATTTTCTTTAGTTTTAACACTTGGTTCACGAGTTGAGGATTCTTTAGTACAGTTTTGATTATCCTAGGTTTGTTTCCAATTTTTCCCGCAGTACTTTAACAATTTCTGCCTCGCCAATACCAACACTATTCAAAACTCTAGCAACTTTAACTTTATCCTCTGCAATTTTATCATTCAGCGTGGTAGAAACAGGTTCAGGAACATTGTACAACATAACATTTGAGGCACGCAATGAGCGCTCTTGAAATTCGTTGAAAACTTCTTGAGTATCGAGTTTCGTTACTTCATTAAGTTTTTTCATATCTTCCTTCAGGGTTTTCACTTCGTTTTCTAACTTACTAATCTTGTTGAGCAACAAGGGAATTATTTTAAAGGAGGATACGCACTCATCACAGAAAAAAATTAGTACACGTTTTTGGAGTACAATAGCCCTTACTTCGCTGGCACAGAGACCAGAACATTCTTTCAGATGAAAAGGATCTCTACAGCTATCGTAATTTATTACCTTATCCTCTTCAGTTAAAGACAAATCGCATTTTAGGCATTTTGCACGAGGCATCTTAACGTCACTTTAACAAAAACACTTAAAATATAACAAGTGGAAACTGCGGATTAGCTTATATCACACCATGAAGTACTACTCCAAAACTATCGTACCTAATCAATAATTGAAATAGTTTGTCCAAATTTACGAAAAACTTTGCACATAAGAGCAATCACCTGAGGTCCGCTTTATAGGTTATGATTGGCTGCTTTTAAATTCTTAGGACTTTCTTTTGAAAAACTTGTACCATGTTGATATTACTCTTGCTAGCACATTCCCAT
This sequence comes from Psylliodes chrysocephalus, assembly GCA_927349885.1. Classification (NCBI taxonomy): domain Eukaryota; kingdom Metazoa; phylum Arthropoda; class Insecta; order Coleoptera; family Chrysomelidae; genus Psylliodes; species Psylliodes chrysocephalus. The sequence goes on from OV651815.1 coordinate 12,222,586, forward strand.
AGCTGTATGCCATAAATCCAGATTGGTTTTAGGATTTGTTTATAAATCAGCACTTTGTTGTACACTGATAATTTGGATAATTATGTGTTATGTCAATTTAACAATAGCCTTCCGTAATAGTTTCAGTAATAAGGTCATATCCTGGGGTTTTTTGTGAGTTGATATTTGTCTGAATTTCTTTCGTAACTTCATTAGGAGTAACTAGCCTAATTTCAAGTGTTCCATATTATGGATCGTCTCGTTAGGAGTGTCTTGATTTTCATCTAATTGAAACCTCTTTTGTAGGTGGTCAGCAAAAATAGATTTCTGTTGATCGTCTCTTGCTCATTTGTTATCTGCTATTCTGATACAAGGACAGTGTTTACACGAATTTTTTATCTTTTTCGTTGCCTTTCAGAGCGAATAATCAGTTTCTTTATCATCTGTTAGCCATATTAGGTATCTGTTGAAGGATTCTTCTTTGTGATTTAGGATTTCTCTTCTCAGTCTTTGGGTAACCCTATTTAATATATTTTTATCTTCTGTTGATCTTGTCATCTGTCATTTCTTTCTTGGTTTTGCGCAGTTTTTTACAGCTGTTAATCTTCTTACTTTTGGTTTATTCCTCCATGCAGCTTGCTGGATTTCAACTATAAACCTTTCCAGTTCTTTATCTAGCTCTTAATTCAAGCTAAGCGATGCGCCTTCTGGGGGTACATTTGTTGTTATTAAAATTTTAACAAATATATTACTATTGTATTAAAGTGAAACTTAAAAATGTTATTCAAAATGTCTTAATTTTAGTTACAAAAGTAAACACGGTTACAACGGTAACCAAAAAGCTTAAAATTTATGTATTGCTTCAAAATTATATCGTAAATTAATTAAATGGTATGACCACACTGTATAATGTTTTGCCTACTTACACAGAGCGTGAAAATTAATTTGAATCGCGAAGAGCACAAGCGTCTAGCATTAGAGAATACCAGAAATTTGGTGATCGAACATTGTTGAAAAGTCCATTTGGCGTTTTCGTTGAGATTCGTTTTTGCTGACCTTCCAGGTCCCCCTAGCTATATACATTTTTTTTTTATAATAACACGATAATAATCAAACAACATAATGTATTGAAAAACTAAACAACAATAAAAAAATCAAATATATCACAACTCATCGCGGTTATCCTTCATCCAATCTTCAACGATCATCACGCCAGCTTTGTACCCAATCATCATGGCTGCCGCTTGAGTATTAGCGCTGACAAGTTTCGGCATGATACTGGCATCTACGACCCTCAAATTCTTGATACCGTGAACTTTTAATCGCGAATCCACCACTGCAGTACCGTCGTCTTTGGGTCCCATCTTGCACGTACCGGTTGGATGGTATATGGTCGATCCGAGGTGCCTCATGATACACTCCCAGTACTCGTCCGAATTGTATTCGTGCTTGTCGCAAGCTGGAAGTTTTAATTTTATCTGCTGCGGTTTCAATTTTTTGATTGGGTCGGTTTCGATTAGTTTTTCTAAGAATCTGAAAAATAAAAAATTGTCTTGATAGTATATTACGTTATGTTGGGAGTGATATATTAATATACTGTAACCTAAAATATATATTGTACCCACATCTGTCGCTAATGCAGCAAGAAAATTTGTCAATGCTTATAACGACCCTTCCAATCATATCTTCTTAAGGAAGTGTAGGATTTGCAGTGGCTTCAAGTTAGGAAAATCGCCCTCTTCTATTTGATAGTGCCCCTGGATTCTGGAGTGCTACACATTCAGGCATAATGTGAATGAAGGCTTTGTTCTCCTCCTACAGAATCTGTACTACTACTCTCAGGTTACTGAGGTTTCCTTTGAGTCGACAATGCCCAGTAAGGATCCCTGTTGCGTAGCCTGTTCTTGCTCAGGCACATACAGGCTTCCGATCTTTTCTGGTTATATTCACCCAGAAGTATGTTAGCCTGTCTTATGCCCAAGATTATCGTTCAATAATATATTACGTAACAAGAGTAGTAAGAAGTTAATTGCGTTAATTACGCTGGTAGAAAAGTTGCTCTTGAGTCGTGTTATCAATTTCGTAGTATTGGTTAATTTTTGGTATTTCTGAGCATTCCATTATAAACAGATGGACTGAGAGGGACGATATAGATGATGTAGGTTATTTACTTCTATTTGCTATTATTTATGGTTTGACATATGAGTCTAACGTCTTTGATAATCCTGAATTAATTATAAATGCCTTTGGAACTTTCTTTTTCAGCGTCTTCTTACATTCTAACCCTTTTATTTTTTCAATTACAACAGATACAGTTAACTCTCATATAATTTTGGATAGTACATCAGAACTTGATATAATTATCTATTGCTTCAAAAAAACTAAAAAACAAAATGACATCTGGTTGTGATAATATTCCAAGCTTCCTAGTCAAAGATTGTATAAACAAACGTTCTCCCCTAAACCATTGGCAGTTATCTTTAATATTATTCTTAAATCTAATTCATACCCAACAATATGGAAAACCACAAAAATTTGTACGGTATTTAAAAATGGTGACTCAACTCGTATTTTAAATTATAGACGCAAACCTCTAGAAAATCAAAGAAAAGCACAGAAAGTCATAGAAAATCATAGAAAATCTTAAGGAAAATCAATGAAAATTCTAGAAAACCTTATAAATCCCTAGAAAATCAATGACAATTCTAGAAAACCTTATAAATCCCTAGAAAATCATAGAAAACCTTTTGAAATTCATAGAAAACCATAGAAATTCAAATAAAATCAGAAATTCCTAGAAAATCCATAGAAAATCTTTGAAAAATCATAAAAAATCATAGAAAGTCATAAAAAATCATAAAAAATCATAGAAAATCATAGAAAATTACAGAAAATCAATCATAGAAAATCATAGAAAATCATAGAAAATCATAGAAAATCATAGAAAATCATAGAAAATCATAGAAAATCATAGAAAATCATAGAAAATCATAGAAAATCATAGAAAATCATAGAAAATCATAGAAAATCATAGAAAATCATAGAAAATCATAGAAAATCATAGAAAATCATAGAAAATCATAGAAAATCATAGAAAATCATAGAAAATCATAGAAAATCATAGAAAATCATAGAAAATCATAGAAAATCATAGAAAATCATAGAAAATCATAGAAAATCATAGAAAATCATAGAAAATCATAGAAAATCATAGAAAATCATAGAAAATCATAGAAAATCATAGAAAATCATAGAAAATCATAGAAAATCATAGAAAATCATAGAAAATCATAGAAAATCATAGAAAATCATAGAAAATCATAGAAAATCATAGAAAATCATAGAAAATCATAGAAAATCATAGAAAATCATAGAAAATCATAGAAAATCATAGAAAATCATAGAAAATCATAGAAAATCATAGAAAATCATAGAAAATCATAGAAAATCATAGAAAATCATAGAAAATCATAGAAAATCATAGAAAATCATAGAAAATCATAGAAAATCATAGAAAATCATAGAAAATCATAGAAAATCATAGAAAATCATAGAAAATCATAGAAAATCATAGAAAATCATAGAAAATCATAGAAAATCATAGAAAATCATAGAAAATCATAGAAAATCATAGAAAATCATAGAAAATCATAGAAAATCATAGAAAATCATAGAAAATCATAGAAAATCATAGAAAATCATAGAAAATCATAGAAAATCATAGAAAATCATAGAAAATCATAGAAAATCATAGAAAATCATAGAAAATCATAGAAAATCATAGAAAATCATAGAAAATCATAGAAAATCATAGAAAATCATAGAAAATCATAGAAAATCATAGAAAATCATAGAAAATCATAGAAAATCATAGAAAATCATAGAAAATCATAGAAAATCATAGAAAATCATAGAAAATCATAGAAAATCATAGAAAATCATAGAAAATCATAGAAAATCATAGAAAATCATAGAAAATCATAGAAAATCATAGAAAATCATAGAAAATCATAGAAAATCATAGAAAATCATAGAAAATCATAGAAAATCATAGAAAATCATAGAAAATCATAGAAAATCATAGAAAATCATAGAAAATCATAGAAAATCATAGAAAATCATAGAAAATCATAGAAAATCATAGAAAATCATAGAAAATCATAGAAAATCATAGAAAATCATAGAAAATCATAGAAAATCATAGAAAATCATAGAAAATCATAGAAAATCATAGAAAATCATAGAAAATCATAGAAAATCATAGAAAATCATAGAAAATCATAGAAAATCATAGAAAATCATAGAAAATCATAGAAAATCATAGAAAATCATAGAAAATCATAGAAAATCATAGAAAATCATAGAAAATCATAGAAAATCATAGAAAATCATAGAAAATCATAGAAAATCATAGAAAATCATAGAAAATCATAGAAAATCATAGAAAATCATAGAAAATCATAGAAAATCATAGAAAATCATAGAAAATCATAGAAAATCATAGAAAATCATAGAAAATCATAGAAAATCATAGAAAATCATAGAAAATCATAGAAAATCATAGAAAATCATAGAAAATCATAGAAAATCATAGAAAATCATAGAAAATCATAGAAAATCATAGAAAATCATAGAAAATCATAGAAAATCATAGAAAATCATAGAAAATCATAGAAAATCATAGAAAATCATAGAAAATCATAGAAAATCATAGAAAATCATAGAAAATCATAGAAAATCTTCTGCTTCAGAAGTATTCTATTTATATTGCTAGCACTATACATGATTCAACTTATACATGGTAAAGAATGTCAACTGATACATGGAGGAGATGTCGTATAAACAGGGTAGATGACAGACAAAGAAAGATGAATAGGAGAGGTTGAAGAACACTTATAAATCATACACACACATCAGTGTAGACCTAAAATGAAAAAGAAACCACTGTAGAAGCTGAAGAAGAAGAGGAAGAGCGAAACGTTGAAAGGGTGACAGACAGTCGGATATTCGTAGAAAAGCATAGAAAATCAAAGAAATCCATCGAAAATCATAGACAACTTTGAACATTTGTATACTTTATTGATACGAGAGGCCAAAAAGGCCCAAACTATAGAGGAACACTGAAAAATACTTAGAAATAATGTAGAGAGCAGTGCAGGCCTAAAACGAAGAACAAAAAACCACTGGAGAAGATGCTGAAGAAGAGGTATTGAGAATAAGTCGAAGAAGAACGCATAGGATCTTGGACACCAATGCTTTTTAAATGGAAAACGTGTAGTTTACTCTGGACAGTAGAGTGCTGGTGTGGACATTTAAGTAAAGATAGGACAAATATTGCTAATAATTTAAATGGGGGAAAGTTATTTGTAATGGGATAAAGTCAACATTGGACAATGGGTTAGGAGGGCATACGAGAAGTTCAAAAGCGATTTAATAAGGAGAGATAAAACGATGAAACAAGGCGAACTTCTCGCATGTCCTCTTAACCTAACATTTTTCAATGTTGACTTTACCCTATTACAAATAACTTTCCTCCATTTAAATCATTAGCAATATTTGTCCTATCTTTACTTAAATGTCCATACCAGCATTCTACTATCCAGAGTGAACTACACGTTTTCCATTCAAAAAGCATTGGTGTCTAAGATCCTTTATATTGAGTTGGCCTGCGCCTGATTCAAACGGAAAAAATGTCGTAAGACATGTAAGGTTATGTTAAACTATTTTGGGCGCCAGGTCACCAAGGGATCGAAGGCAACGAAAAGGCTGACGAACTTGCAAAAAGAGGGTCAGAAGAAACACCGAAACCAGACACAAACCCAGGAGTACCAAAAAGTACAGTCCGGGGTTTCATAAACGACTGGATTCGGGAACAACATATTAACTATTGGGCAAATACCCCAAAACAGGCATATGGAAAATCCTTCATAGGCAGACCATGTCCCAAAAGAACTGGAGAACTACTCTCAATGAATAGGAACCAGTTGAAAGTGATAACAGGGTTTATGACTGGGCACGCCCCAGTAAAGGGACATTTGAACAAAATTGGCATGTACAATGGGGAACTGATGTGCTGACTATGTCACAAGAAACCAGAAACTGCCAAACACATACTGTTCGAATGCGAAGCTCTAGATTGCAAAAGACAGGCTCTTTTTGGACAACCCCAGGTTGATCCAACAACGTATAGAACCCGCTCACCCAAGGATCTGTACAAACTTGTACAAGGTACAAAGGTGACAGAGTGGGTGCTATAAACTAACATGGGGTAAAACACAATAAGCCAATAGGCTTCAGTGGTATTCGGAGATACATAGTCAGACGAGCTCAGGAGAAAAAAAAAGGGTTAGGTTAGGCAACTTCGTAGCTGTCAATTTTCAGGTTAGGTTGGAAACTCTGGATTGGCAGCTGACAGATGTTAGGTTAGGTTGGATTAAAAACTGACAGCTGTCATTATTTGAACTTCGACTCGTGACCTTAAAAGCGACAAACATTGCCAGAATTGACCTTAGCGATTTCCCATGTAAATTTACAATGGCCCCGAACTGTTAGAGTGCCTTTACTTGTAGTTATAAACAAAAGCAATATATATTACAGAAGATTAATGGTGGTTGTAGATAAGAAACATTACCTTATTCCTTCCAGCACAGTTCGAACATCCTCACCGTCCGCGTCAGTCAAATATCCCGAATAAATCAAAGGATGATAGTCGGGATTCTTGCTTTTCAAAAGGAGTTTCCCTTTGGATTTGGGATTCAGCAATGTTACAAGGAACAACATACCGGGGCCAGCCTTCGTAGCCTCCAGCCTATCTATTGATATCTGATCGTTCAATCCCGACACTCTGGTATATTCAGGAATCAAATATTTATCATCAGCTGCATAAAAGAAGTGATGTAAACCCAAGTTTGGATATACAGAAGAATCGGCTTTGGTATTAATAAATCCTAGACTGTTGGTCACGTGAACAGTCGCAAATATTCCAGATTGATGCGTAAAATAATTATAGAGTTGGTCTAATGGGTGCGCCGCTCTAATTGCTTCTGGAGAGAGAGCAATGTCGAATGGTGCTACAAAATGGTCTTCTAAATTTTCCCCGACTGGTAGATCTTTAACTACTTTGATACCGACAGATTCTAGATGTTCTTTCGGCCCAATTCCGGATAGCATTAAAATCTGCGGTGAGTTTATCGTACCTCCGGATATTATAACTTCTTTTTTAGCCCTAATCTTCAGTATTCTTTCACCTATTTTAACTTGTACTCCTGTAGCAACCTTTGTGTTGGGATCTATCAATATTTTTCGTACAGAAGAGTTTAGAGACGTAAATATGTTGGTTCTTTTCTTAATTTTTCCAAGAAAGGCTTTGGCTGCGTTAATTCTAAGACCGTTTTTGATATTGGTAGTAACGTCTAGGATGCCTAGTGGTTTTAGGGGGTTTTCTTCGTCTAAATTCGGGTAGCCCAGTAGTTTGTATGCTTCGAATAAGGCGTATTTTATTGGTTCGCCTGAAAAATATGAAAATTAGTTAGTTAGTTAAGATTTTTGATAATTTGAAAAATGTAATAGTGTCAATTTCTATTTTTACAAGTAAAATAGAACGTAAGAACTTGTTTTTTATCAGTGACTGGGTTTGTAAATATTTTTTTACCCTCTTAGGCATCACTCATTTGTTGCTCGACTCATACATTCTATCCTTACGTTCCACTGTCTAGATGGGCTCTGAGCTCTATGAGTTCGATCACCCTTTCAGACCATGACTGATCACATACTTCAGTCATCCAGAGATTCAGTCCTATTTGTATATTAATTACCTGAATCATATTTTGATAAATCCAAATATCCATCTCTACCGAACTGTTCGCTATCTTCCAGACCTTCTAGATTTTCCAGTTTCTTAAAATAATCTTTAACGTTGTCCCAATCCCAACCGGTGTTTCCTAGTTCCGCCCAGTGATCGTAATCCCTTTTGTTTCCTTTTACGTAAAGCATTGCGTTTAAGACACTGGTTCCTCCAAGGACTTTTCCCCGCGGCCATCTGCATTGTTGGTCCTTAAACGATAGACAGGATGTGCTTGTTGGTTCTGTTTTGTACTGCCAGTCTTCATTTGTCGTTTCCAAGCTGAAAAGAAGGCCTGGGACCTAATAATAAAAAAACTATTATTATATATGGTTTTAGACATGTAAGAACAACTACAGATGCCATGCTAGTTTTAATGAATATAATTCAGGAGTATTTGGAAAGTAAATCACAATGCGTTGCTATATTCACTGATCTGTCTAAAGCATTTGACTGTGTAAGTCACACATTGTTAATCAACAAACTAGATAAATATGGCATTAGAGGATTTGCAAATAATGATTGCTTTTTATTTACAAAATAGACAACAAAGTGTATATTACAGAACTAAACTTAGTAAACCTTTAGTAATAAAAAGTGGTGTCCCACAAGGATCTATAATTGACCCTATATTATTTTTAATACATACCAATGAACTTCCATCATTGTCTAGAATGGATATTAAATATATTCGTTCAGTAGTATGTGCGTAGATAAGCTAACTTTGAATTAAAATTATTGTTTACTGCAATTTGTTTAATGATATTTAATTCTTTTGTGAAGTTCTCTTTGGTAAGGGGGATATTAACTAATCTATGGATCATACTGTTGTATGCTACCAGCTTTTGTTTGTATGGATGATATATGAACTATTATTTATTGTAATATCAGTATGTGATGGATTATGAAATATCCCAAAACTATGGCCTTTATTAATTTTAATAATATTTAAGTCTAAAAAATTAATTGAATTATCCTTCTCTGTTTCCATAGTAAATTTAATATTAGGGTGTATAGTATTGATAAAAACTAATAAAGAATTTAACTGTATACTAGTACCAGTAAAAGCAGTCAGTATATCGTCAACATATCTATGCCAATAAAGACAATGTTTACTTAAATTATTGCTATGAATTTTATGTTCTATATTATCCATAAATATTTCCGCAAGCAACGGGCTTAATGGGTTCCCCATAATAAGACCTTCATTTGCTAAATAGATGTTATTTTGAAATTGAAAATACTGGTACTAGTTACTGGTACTAGTAGACAGTTAAATTCTTTATTAGTTTTTATCAATACTATACACCCTAATATTAAATTTACTATGGAAACAGAGAAGGATAATTCAATTAATTTTTTAGACTTAAATATTATTAAAATTAATAAAGGTCATAGTTTTGGGATATTTCATAATCCATCACATACTGATATTACAATAAATAATAGTTCATATATCATTCATACAAACAAAAGCTGATAGCATACAACAGTATGATCCATAGATTAGTTAATATCCCCCTTACCAAAGAGAACTTCACAAAAGAATTAAATATCATTAAACAAATTGCAGTAAACAATAATTTTAATTCAAAGTTAGTAAACAACATTTTAGAGAAAAAACTTTTTAAACATGCTATTCAACAAGTTTATCCCATAATTAAAGATCAAAATTGCAGATATAAGAGTCTTACATATATAGGAGCTCCTAGTGAAAAGGTATCATCATATTTAAAAAACCAAAATATTAACGTAGCTTTTAAAACCAATAATACGCTTGGGAAGTATATTAAAAACAATAAGGGTAAAATTAATCCTAATAATAAATCGGGGCTATATAAATTAAATTGTGGTAGTTGTCCAAAACTGTATATTGGTCGAACAGGCCGTACTTTCAAAAAGCGCTATTCCGAACATTATAATAGTTATACAAAAAACAAAAATAATTCTACTTACTCAAATCATATTTTAGTTGAAAATCATTTTTTTACAGACAACTTTGAAATTTTACATATAGAAAATAAGGGCAATAAACTAAACCATTTAGAAACACTTGAAATAAATAGATTTAAAAATTCAGATAACCTACTCAATGAAAAATTAGATATTAATATCTCACCCTTATTAAATCTCTTTCCTAGTTTTCTGTGAGATAATCCCGGTAATGTTACTATCTTATTGTTATCTGATTGATATCATAATTACCTAAGTACCCTTATTTACTTTAAATAGTTAGTTTATTTTGTTATGTTATTGATGTTTTCTTAAGTACTTTGTTTTGTTAAATTATTTCGCATATATATTGGATACCGAATTGTAAATTAGTCACATTTGAAAAAGAAGTTGTACTTCGAAACATGTCATGTGTAGTGTTTTTAATTTTTATTTTTTAAAATAAGAGTTTTGTGAAAATCTACCAAATTTGGTTTTACTCATTCAAGATTTCCATTAGACGTTCAAAGGTAGCTGGGGCATTACAGATACCAAACAGGAGAACCTGGAATTTATATAATCCGCTGCCAGTTGAAAAAGCAGTTTTGTCTCGATCGTCAGGATGTACTTCCAGTAAGGCTTGCCAATTTATCGAAGAGAGCATTTAAACTGAAGAAAGGACAAGAAATAGGGCTCTTTACACCGGTGGAAAACAATTAAGTGCGAAGACAGTTCCACTGGGAAAGCTACCACAAGTAACTCAGTTGACGCCAGCTTTGTAAAACAGCTAGTTAAAAATTATGACCACCTGACAGCTGAAGAACTTAGAAAAGTCAAAGAATTTATCAATTCCAACTGTTGGAATTGGAATAAATTGTGATACCAAAAACCTGCGTAACAATATTTCTAGTTCATGAGTAAAAATTAAATTTGGTTTTTGTTTTCTGATAGATATTATCTTTAGCTCATTAGATATACCTCCATTGTAAGTTTTTTTTTTAACTATTTTCACCACGTATTTGTGTATGGCTTGAGGAGGATAAATGTTTCTTACCTATAAAATTATAATGTAATGTGAAATGCTAAATGGTAAAATACTAGTTATTGTGTAACTTTGGGGTAAAAATAACATAGTAGACTTCGAAATACTAGAAGCTTGTGTCTTAATATGTTTTGTAAAACACATGTTCACACTTCACATCCCTTGTATCTTTATTAATACTAGTGTATACGATTTATAATTTGTGAAAAGTAAGAACATGAGAAAAATTAATGAAAATTATTACTTTTAAATATCAAAAAAATCACAAGGTTTTATTAGAGTTTATTTTCAATCCAAGAAATTATTAACAAATTTATACAAAGTGGGCCATTCAAAACAGTCAATTTGACAGTATTTTTCGGATTTACAATACAGACGTCTGCCGTGTGTCAACCTCTTCTCTTTCACTTAAATAGGGAATATACCGTGTGTGGCACATTATTAGAAAGGTATTTCAATGAACTATTTATTCTATAAAATTAAACGAAACATTTATGTTTGGGTTCAATTTTGGGTTTAACATTAAACATACATTAAAACAAATTAAATTAATTTTAATTACATTTTTATATCTAAAAAAGTCATAGATCAAATGAATGACTGAATAGTCCGTCGCAATACTCTTTTTATGATTTGCCACACATGTTGTGTTTCCTATTTAAAATGAAGGAGTTTGAGAAGTGGAAGGTATGGGTTGATATATGACAGATGTCTGTATTATAAAAGTGTTTTGCCTTTGGAATAAAAATCGACCCGTTTCAGGATTTTCTTAAAATCCAATAAACACTGCCAGATAATAGGGTGGATTGTTTTTAATAGCAGTAGAAAACAGCTTTCAGAGATACTAACAAAGAAATCTTTAGCATTATATTGTAAAAATGTATATTTACATCTGACTGTGAAAAGTAACTTAATTATAGAAAACAAGTATAGGTTAATTGAGGTTAAATAACATGGAATAAATTGGAGATAGGACGAAAAATCTATTTAATTTATCCATCAAACATTTGGTATTATTAATAAAACACAAACATTAAATTATTGCTGGGTACCTTTACCAATGAAACATGAAAAAAGTGATTTTTGTGTGCATAAAAATTTGTATCTGGAGACAATGTTCAAAATTTCAGTCAAATCATTTTTGTTTTAGTTTCGAACCTTTTCCAACTAAAATTGCATTCGAGCTCAATTTAACAATTACTTTCTTTTGGTTCTACGCTACTGGGTTATTGAAATGTATAAACGTTAAATGCAATATAATAGCTATTATACTTGGTAATTATTAAGAACAACTATTTGTTACTAAAAGCAATTCATTTAATAAAAAAAATAGTTCACTTAAATCGTATATGCGAGTATGAAAATAGTTTCCTTTTGAGAATAATTCATGAATATCTGTAACGAAAACTGTAATATTTATGAAGAGTGATCCACAAAAAAATGTTTCTCAAGTAGATCATGACTGACAAAGTAAGCTTTAAAAAAATGCTTAGTTTGCAGTTGCTTGTAAATTTTCTTACTCCCGCTTGAGATGAAAAGCCGAGGTAAATTAACTTGTCATTCATTGATAATTTATCAACTGATCTTTGACGTTTTCCTTACAGCCATTTATTTTTTTCTTTTTTCCATCTCTATACTCAATTGAATTCACTGTATTTTATGAATTTAATGTATTCAATTTACACTATTAAATTTACTGTATTAAATTCATTGTATTGACTTTATTGTTATTTTGGCTAATAAAAATAAAGACCAATATTATTATTATTAGATACGAATCACGTCCGTCTTAATTATGAACGCCTCTAGATTAAATCTAAAATGTCATATTTAAAAAAGAAGAATTGTACTCGCCGACATACGTGATTCGTTCCACGTTTTTATATCAGCAATAATTTGTATGATTCATAGAACTACAGAAGTGGTTTGCACGAACCTGTATACAGTGTGGTTCTTTTTAACTATGTCTAGAACTCTTTTTAAAATAACTTTTTCTATAATCAAGAAATTTTAAGGAGTTAGGTCTAGCGATCTCGATGGCCACCTACTGCTTCATTTTGGCCGATCTACTTATTCTGGAAAAGTATTATCTAAAAATCCCCCGATTTAAACTTTTTCATTTTTTGCGTATATCTACCGAAGTCACCAGACCTAAATCCTTATGATTTTGTATATTATGTTGCATTTTTTTCTTATTATTTTAATTACTTTTATCTTCAACCTGTATACAGAAATCTATCAGAAATCGAAATACTATATCCCATTAATTATTCTTTAAAACTGGCGAATATCGACATTTTTCCCTAATTTTTTCGTTGCTCATAAACAAGGACCGGAAAAAATGCAGTTTGTATTAGTCGTAAACTCAGCGGGTGGTTATAAAATATTTTATAGGTGATTTATTTGTATTACCTATAGTTAGAGATTATTCCCTTTTCTAACCTGGCCCGTAGGTTGATTTGACAATTTGATTGGAAAAACCTGTAAGCTCTATGCAGGGGGGATAAGTAGGTATACAAGAATTTAGATTGTAAGATGATGAAAAGCTGAAGTTCAGTTTGTGTCTCGTTCGGCCTTGGGTTGTTCTGTATTATTTTATCAGTGTAACGAATACATTTATCAGAAAATACCAAAATTTAAATAATTATGGATAGAGGTGTATCCATGGGACGGCAATGTATTTTGCACAGCGTGCTCAAGTAAGTAAGTACTTATTATACATATACTATTTACCTACCTTCATACTAATTTAATTTCCATTTGATTTAAAATGCCTAAATATTTCTTAAAAATTGCTACATACTTATATATTTAATTTCTTATGGCATGAATTTATGCGCATTTCGGGCGTCGCAACTCGGGCGGATTACTTAATTTTTCGCATTTCGGGCGTAAGGCTACAGGTAGATTAAATACCCTTCGCAACTCGGGCGTTCAAGGACCAGTACCAATATTATAGTAATATAATGAATGTCACCTCTTTAGTTTAACCTGATAAGGTGCTTTCGGCTTAAACTTAAAATTATATACGGAGTGCCGTACAAGAGGAGCTTGCCAGTTTTTAAATATTATGTAAATTTCATAAAATAAGATTTTTTTATTTATCTTTCTATGCGAAAATAGTCTTTACATTACATTGTTATGACAATTGAAATTGTCGTTTTTATTGAAAAAAGTATAATTTAATTTTTACATAATAATTAGATTGATAAATAATAGTGTACCTACCTCGGCTAGCTATTTAATTTTTATTTTATTACATTTTTTATGTCTGTGTAAGTTGGCTACATATAGAAAACTTTTTTTTTATTAGTTTTATCAAAAAAAAATTAATCGAACCTTACAACATGTTTTAATATTTCGAGTGTACTTCGCAAGTCAGTTTTTCCGTTTTGTGTTTTGTGACAAAGTCTAATTTATTTTTAGTTTATTTATTTAAAACACACTATTTTCAATTTATTTCAGATGTACTATTTAATTTATATAATACTAACTAACAATTCTAATTTATTTCTTACACTTTAACTTTCCAATACAATGTTCTATATTAAAACTGTCTATAATCAACTGACCGCCGTCTTCACACACGCGATATTTATATCAAGCCAACTCTGTAACCAGAATAATCCCGATGGTCGGGAAAATTCCAATTCTGACTCAACGGCACACTCCGTCCGTTCTACCCGTTTCTCGAGCCTCAGCGACATTCCCAGAATATTCCATCGCCTCTAGCATAAATCGGCTGTTCAGACGTGAAGGCCGCGTGCTTAGACAGAGTCGGACTTAATCATTTTATGACAGTTTGTTAAGTCTTCCACGATGGCATTTATTTGTCCGTCGAGATTACTGTATTTTGTGGCTCTTTTATTTAACTATATTTTAATATTATATTTAAACGTCGTTATGTAACTAAAAGTTAATCATTTTGTTAAATATATATACTATGTAAAAGATTATTGTATTTCAACCTTTTTAACGTTTGGTTAATAATGTTAACCAAATATTATTCTAGTTTATTTTAATATTCTTTTTAAATGTTATTATGTAATTGTGGTTTAACCGAAAGTTGGATATTAAGATACATACACGTTTAATATTAACGTTTCTTTAAATTACATAAAACTCTTAATAAAAACGTTATTGTATCGAAACACTTTGACGTTTTGTTTATATTTTACCTAAAAATATTAATTATTCTACTTTATTGCAATCATATTTTTAAATATTTTCATTGATTATACTTGTTGGTTTATGTTTGTTATGTTGTAAATGGCCAAGATTTGAAAAATTTCTCATTTGCAAGAAGAGAAAGATGATGGGTTATGTTGTAGTCATTTTATTTTAAGTAATATAATTTTATTTTAGACACAGCCATATATTCTAAATAATTGGAAGTTTGCGTCTGTTGTTGGATACATTTCTGAAATGTCAGTATGTAATATTTCTGATA
Organism: Psylliodes chrysocephalus; assembly: GCA_927349885.1. Taxonomy (NCBI): domain Eukaryota; kingdom Metazoa; phylum Arthropoda; class Insecta; order Coleoptera; family Chrysomelidae; genus Psylliodes; species Psylliodes chrysocephalus. The sequence goes on from OV651815.1 coordinate 12,237,829, forward strand.
GGTTCCAAATTATTATTTATAAAATATATGAAATATTACATTTACAGGATATTTTTACATTTTAGGAATGTTTTAGAAATGTTTCTGAGGCGTTTCGTAATATTTATATATTATTTTATCATATTCATGATTTCCTTAAAATGGTCCGTATTCGAGAATTTTGACAAAAAGTGCAAAATTCGAAGAAAATTCCTCAAATAAAAGTTGCTTACAATGTAATTCTCTATAATTTTTGTTCCATACATTTCTCTAAAATAGACCGAATTCGGGAAATTTGAGGTAAAGTGCAAAATTCGAATTTTTCTCATTATTTTCACTTATAATACCACTAGTGATCAAATTATTTCCGGAAATATTTTAGAAATCGCGAATAATTTGAAAATGATCCCGATATCATGCTGTATATTTTTTTATTCTACACATGATTTCTCTAAAATAAACCGTAATGGAAAAATCTTCAATTTTTTTACATCAGCTAACTTTTCAATGCTCGTTATCTGTTAAAATTAAAGCTTGTTCTGCGATGTCATTCATTTCTCTTAAATTTTCGATAATCAGAATCAGGGTACATAAACTATGGTCAAATTTCATATCCCGTCGACGCCCGAGTTGCGAACTCACAGGTGCACAATTTTGGAGGGCGCCCGAGTTGCGACGAATTCAGGTGGTTTTATATTACGCCTGAGTTGCTAACGCACGAGTTGAGAAAGTACCATGGCATGTCCTAACAAGCAAACCATTTAACTTACGTTTTTTTGTTGTTTAAGATCCACGCCGATAAAAAGTTCATCGTGAATCAACATGTAAAAGCATCAAAACACATTGTAGCATTGCGAAAATTGCAAGAAGGCGCAAGACCACAGCAAACTTTAAAAAATTGTGTTCAACAAAGTTCGCAGAAAAATAACCAAATGCAGTTTAACGAAGATTTATGCAAAGCAATGATTTCAGCAGATATACCCTTAAATAAATTAAATAATGTAAATTTAAAGTCATTTTTGCAAAATTATTGCAAGTTAAATGTACGAGATGAATGAATCTATACTAAGAAAAAAGCATGTCGATTGTATATACAGAATGGCCCTGTTTTGGCCGATTATAATTAAGGTTTGCTATATTTGGTAGTTGGTGTTGCCTATATGGCAGATACATTTTATTTAAAATATATCGTTAATTTTGGCATGCGCAAATTATTTATGCGTAGTATTAATGATCAGTCGTATTTCGTTACTTCTAAAAGATAGTCGATTTAAAAAAGATAAAAATTCGTTTTGTACGCCGGTTCTAATTATTGAATGCAAAGTGAAATTACCAATGAACCTTCCCTTTTCCTCTCCTGATATGTTTTCCTTAAGTTCATCAATCACGACGGGATACAGAAATATTTTAAAGGTAAGAAAAACTAATTTTTAAAATATAGTCTCCATACAGTTCACTAAATACACACCATTAATTTGGCCCTGTTCGACCCGGATTTGAATAATTTGTCCGGAGATTTAGTAGTTTTTATTATATTTGTTAATTTAGTTCACTTTGCTTGTAGTTCTGTGCATCACCTTTGTCTTTTATAAATATGCCGAAGAATTCAAATGAATTAAAATTAGATATATATCGTGCAAAACGGGAAAATATTTTTCGAAGAGCTCAGATTTGCTATGAAGCTGGACAGGCTTTAGAAATCGATCAGCGAAATGAAACAAAAATTCGAAACTTTTCGGTTAGATACAGTACTATCGAAAAAACTGTCCTTGAATTCGATCAAATTATGCAAGAAATTGTTATTTTGAAACAGGAAATGAATCCTGAGGCCGAAGTGGAATATTTTACTATTTCAGATGCGTTTCTTTAAATTCAGTCCAATATTGAATATTTAGCGGCAATATTATTGAAAAAACCTGCAGGTTATTCGCAATTTCAAAATAATAGTAGTGGCGATACACATAAAAATGCCTAAAATTGAACTCGTTAAATTTTATGGAGAAGATTTATCCTTATGGCCTATTTTTTATGAAAATTTTAAGCAATTCGTGCATAGTAAAACAGAATTTTTAAAAGCTGATAAATTACAATATTTATTGGGTTCCCTGTCAGGAAAGGCATTAAAAACTTGTAGTTCAATAGAATCGGTCCCAGCTAATTATGATATTATTTGGAAATTGTTAAATGATAGATATAACGATAAAAAATATTTGTTTAATTTGTATATGGATAGACTTTTGAATTTCCGTTGTTCATCAACAACTATTGCGTCAAATTTAGAATTTTTCTTAGAAAGGTTTGATACCAATATTTCTGCAATTAAACGATTAAAACTTGACAATTTAGAAGATCACATTTTAACTTATGTAGCTATGTCAAAATTGCCTCAAGAGATCATTAATGATTTTGATTTGATTAGAGATAACGATTAATTGCCTTCTTATGAGGATCTTTTAAAGTTTTTACGCCATCGAAATTAATCGTTTAACAAAACTGAAAAGGTTAGATATGTCAAAACAAATAATTTTAGTGTATCCAAACCTGCAAAGTCATTTCATTTTCATGAAAAGAATGACAATCATGTTTCCTCTTCTTGTGTTGTGTGCAATAAAGGACAGCACTTAATTAAAGATTGTAAATGTTTTTTAACTCTATCATTTGAATCTCGTTTTAAATTGATAAAAGAGAAACAATTATGTCTTAACTGTTTTTCATCCAAACATCGAGTCTTGAATTGTCCATCCAAATTTTGTTGTTTAAAATGTAAATCTAAACATCATACTTTGTTGCATAAGCCCAATTACGAAGCACCGGATTATGTCAGCGCTCAGAGTGCTAGCCAAATAGTTGTCCCTAGTTCTAGCCAAATATCGTCCTCGAGTTCGTTAATAAATACGCAACCGATTCTGCATGTATTTTATCCAAACAGTAAGAGTCTAAACCCCTCGAAAGTATTTTCTGTTAGTCTCTTTGGAACAATAGTTGTTAATGTTGTAGATAATTGTGGCCACGCACAAAAAATTAGATTTTTATTAGATAGTGGTTCTTCTGCAAATTTAATAACCCGTGAATGTGTGAAAAGATAAAAATTCGTTTTGTACGCCGGTTCTAATTATTGAATGCAAAGTGAAATTACCGATAAACCTTCCCTTTTCCTTCCCTGATATTTTTCCTTAAGTTCATCAATCACGACAGGATACAGAAATATTTTAAAGGTAAGAAAAACTAATTTCTAAAATATAGTCTCCATACAGTTCACTAAATACACACCAGACCCAAAAGTCTGGAAACGACCAATTATCTCGTAAATTGCTAGCCCTAATTGTACAAAATTTGGGGTACACCTATTTTTGGATGCGGTGATTCCATAATTTATATTTGCAATGTTGCCAGATTTGCCGTTTCTCTTAAATTATTAGTCACTTTGGTTTTTCAAATTCATCGCCCTGTATATTCAGTCATTACTGGAATATCCTATTCAATACGAGTTCAACCATGTGTAAAAATTATGATTTTATGTAGTCTGGAAAGTCTTAAATAAATAAGTCTGGCAACGCCTATAATTGTCTCAATAAAGTTTTTAATACAAACTATTTTCAACTACATTAAAACGTAACAATTAAAAGATTATAACATTTTTAACATAATGGTTACTTTATAAAGTGTTCAAAATGTGCTTTATTTCAATGGTAGAATGCGTCTAAAACATTTCTCCATGATTGTTTTATTTATTTAAGACCTTACAGACTACATAAAATCATAAGTGTTACATATGGTTGAACTCGTATTGAATAGGAGATTCCAAGAATGACTGAATATAAAGGGTGATCAATTTAAAAAAACCAAAGTGTCCAATAATATAAGAGAAACGCCAAATCTGGCAACATTGCGAATATCAAATTTGGAATCTCCATATCCCAAAATAGGTGTACCCCAAATTTTGTACAATTAGAATTAGCAATGTACGAGATAATTGGCCGTTTCCAGACTTTTGGGCCACTCCGTATAAATACACAATGGTGTGTATAAAAAATATTACATCTGATAACAACTTTTATATTATAATTTATGAAACCACCGATTCTCGTGAAAGTTGTATATCACATTTGTTAAGTGGAGTTCTACATGAAGATAAACCAGGGAAAGCACACCTCATATCATCCAAGCACACCTCATATCATCCAAGCACCTTAAAAAAATAAACAATTTAACTGTAACTAGATTTGTACTGGATTCACTAACTTTTTTTACCAGATCTTGTCCCTTCTAGTAAATTTATACTTTTATTGTCGGACGCTGTCCTTTATATGATTAAAGTTGCACACAATTTAAATTTTTTTTAATAAAATAAAATAAAATCCATGTAACGTGTGTGAACTTGGGGAGTACACAATCACAGGGAAGGAAACAGTAAGGGAACTCTTCAGGGTTCACTTCCCTGGTGCACAAACCATAGCACACACACCGGCTAACCGGAATCTAAACGGACTGAAAGCTCATAATAGAGCCAACAGGGAAGATTGGAGGATAGCCAAACAAGTGGTGAACTATGATAAACTGAAATGGGCAATTAGCTCATTCGAACCATATAAACCACCGGGCATGGACGGGATTTATCCAATAATGTTACAAAGAGGTCCTGATATTTTATACAGCAGACTCTGTAACATACTCAGAAGTAGCCTGGCCTTTGGACACATACCAAAAGCTTGGAGAAATATTAGGGTAACTTTTATACCAAAACCTGGGAAAATGGGACAGGAAACGGCTAAGACCCTAAGACCAATAAGTCTTATGTCCTTCGTACTTAAGACTTTGGAAAAACTGCTAGATAGGTATATTAGAGACGGGATATTGGTTCAAAGGCCCATATACCAAGACCAATACGCCTTTAGTGCAGGGAAATCAACTGAAGCAGCTCTCCATCAACTAATAAAAAGGGTGGAGAACACACTGGAAAACAAGGAGGTAATGCTGGGAGCATTCTTGGGTATCGAGGGTGCATTCGACAATACCTCCGTTGAATCGATCATTAGATCTCTCAAACACAGAGGAATCGAGGACACATGCGTGTCCTGGATCGACTCTATGTTAAGGGAGAGAACTATACACACAACCCTTATGGGAGAGACAACAGCGGCACGGGTAGCGATAGGATGTCCACAGGGTGGAGTGCTGTCTCCACTCCTGTGGAACCTTGTAGTGGACGGGCTGCTTAGGGCTCTCAAAGATAAGGGACATAGAACCCTGGGATATGCCGATGATCTAGTGATCATGGCACAGGGAAAATACAACACTATAGTAAGAGATCGAATGCAAGAGGCTCTAAATATAGTAACAAAATGGACAGAGGCGGAAGGACTAAACATTAGCCCAAACAAATCTGACATAATTGCATTCACCCGCAGGAGGAAATTGGAGGGACTAGGGCCTCTACACCTAAGAGGTGCAAGCATCCAGCTTAAGGGGGAGGTAAAATATCTCGGGGTTATGATTGACTCGAGACTTACCTGGAACCAGCATCTAGAAAGAACCACAAGGAGAGCGGAAACCTCAATAATGATGGCAAGGCGATCCTTTGGAAAAAAAGGGGGGTTAAAACCAGACATGGTATATTGGATTTATAACATGGTGGTGAGACCCATAATAACATACGCAGCTTTGGTGTGGTGGCCAAAGACACAGCAAAGGAAAGCAATAACGAGGCTTAGAAAGGTACAAAGACTTGCCTGCCTCGGAATAACGGGGGCAATGAAAACAACCCCCACTGCTGCAATGAAAGCACTAATAGGACTCCCACCTCTTCACTATGTGATACAAGGAGAGGCAAGATTAGGTGCTTACAGATTAGGGAATACACTGGGAAATCTTGACATTAGGCCAGGTCACATGAGTATCTCAAGGTTAGTGACAGGAGACGTGCTAGACATGAGATCAGACCACTTAACCAAGAGGTACTCTTTTAATACTCCCTTTGAGGTTTTAATACAGGAAAGAGTGGAGATCACCATAAGGGAGCCCAATGCCCAACGACAGGAACACACCTGGTATACAGACGGGTCTAAGACTGCGGAAGGCACTGGGGCAGAAGTATTCTCCAAAAACCCTGATACTAACCATAGCTATGCTATAGGAATACATTCCTCGGTATTTCAGGCCGAGGTATACGCAATTTTGCAATGTGCAAAAACGAACAATGAAAGCTGTCGAAAATCAGCATATTCAAATAATGTCAGACAGCCAAGCGGCACTTAAGGCCATATCGAGTCAGAAAGTTACGTCGAGGCTGGTATGGGAATGCATCGAAGAACTAAGAACACTGGCAGACCGAAATAGAGTAAAACTATTTTGGGTGCCAGGTCACAAAGGGATCGAAGGCAACGAATAGGCTGACGAACTTGCAAAAAGAGGGTCAGAAGAAACACCGGAACCAGACACAAACCCAGGAGTACCAAAAAGTACAGTCCGGGGTTTTATTTTTTTTTTAATTGGTTAAATGGCTGTGGTAGGAACCAATTAGCCAGACTTTTGTATCTGTTCCACGAATACACAATATTGTTTCAAATCTACAAATACACAAATATTTGTTAGTATCTCTATTGTTAGTATTTGGTATGTGAGCTTATATAAATTTTTTATTTTTATTTTTTTTTGTTGTATATTATATATTTTTTGTAATTAATTTTTTTTTTGTATTTTTTTTTATTTTATTTTTTTTTTTTTTTATTTTTTTTTTGTTTTGTTTTTTTTCAATGCACGTACAATTTTTGTGATAATCGCAAGGTTGCTTACAAACTATCGTTAGTATTATTTACAATTTTATATTACATCTTTTGATGTGTTGGTAAGTACAAAATAATATACTAATATTGTTAGTAAATCTAATACAATTAAAATTAATTGGTAAAATTTGCCCATTTTTTGTTAGTTCATTATAAAAGGTATTTAGGCTCTCCCAGTTTAGTGGACATTCCAATAACGTATGTTCCAAATTTCCGTATTCTCCACATAAACAGTATGGATTTTCAGCAATGCCTATTTTGTATTTATAGGATGGAGTTAATGCATGATCTGATCTTGCTCTGTTTATAGTTATTACAAAGTGCCTGTTGGTTACTGAATGGAACCATCTTAATCTTGGAATTTGTTTGTGATAATTTTTTAAGTTTAAACCAGTTAACGTGTTATCATATTTTTCTTGCCAATCAGTTATAATTTTTTCTTTAAATAATGATTTTAAGTCTGAATATGGGATACAGTTTGCAGATAGTACATCTCCAGACAAATGGGATGATTTAGCTAAGTTGTCTGCTATTTCGTTGCCTTTTATTCCCGAATGTCCTTTAATCCAAGCCACAATTAATGTTTTATTTTGCTTTGTTATTTCAAAATTTTCTTTCAGTATATCTAGTTCTAGATGCGAGATCTGCGAGGATGTATTTAAATTTGATAGACGGTCGACAGAACTTTTACTATCTGTGAAGATGATAAATTTGTTAAATGGATTATGCCGTATATACCTCATTGCTTGCAAGATTGCATATAGTACTAACGTGTATATTGATGCTTCTTTAGGAAAATTATATTCTTGATGATGCTTTGTTTTAGAATCATAATAAGCACAACCTACGTTGTTACTCATCTTAGACCCATCTGTAAAAATGTGGTAATATTCTGGCCACAGTTTGTTGGTTGTTTTGTTAAAATCATCGTTAGGATTAATATTCTTGGTATATATTTTATTTGAAAATAAGATATTAAGAGTTTCTGTGTAATATGGGATGGTTTTGTTTGTGTATATTATGTTTGAATATGTAGATAGTGAAGTATAACTTTCCACAAATAAAGGAGTCTTTTTAACTTGCCAGAATGAATGAATGAGTACAAGTATGGAAAGATTATGAATGGAAGAAATGTAATGTGCTTGTTTGGAAATGGCCCTTGACATAAATATATTGCTCATAAATTGTCGCCTATATTCTAGAGGAGGTTCCGTTGCTTCAATTTCTATGATATTGATGGGAGTTGACTTCAGGTATCCTAGACAAATTCTAAGACTTTTGTTTTTTTGTATTTCTATTTTCTGTAAGTGAACATCTGCTGCTGATCTGTAAAGATGACTGCCGTAATCTAGGATTGATCTTATCATAGTTTTATAAAATAATAGAGCGATATTTGGGTCAGCTCCCCATTTTGTAAAACAGAAGGCTTTTAATATGTTAATTGAATTCTCGGACTTTCTTATAACTTGTTGTATACAATCTTTCCATAGCAACTTTCGATCTAAATATAGGCCTAGATATTTTACAGTATTTTTAATTGTGAAATTATAAGGCCCTAACTCCATTTGTCCTTGAGGAATATATCTGTTTCTTGAAAATATGCAGACTTCTGATTTTTGTTCCGAGAGTGTAAGATTATTTGCAATTGTGGACATTAAGTAAAGTGGAGTTAAGATTTTCTTTAGATTTGGGAATAGTTTTATCACTGGAGTAAAAAACTATATCATCAGCAAATTGGATAATTTTTGTATTTTCTAAGCAACTTTCTATGTCCATTGTATACAATATATATAGCAATGGGCTTAATATACTCCCTTGTGGGAGTCCGAGATGTGTGTAACGAGGAGTTGAGAGTACTTGATTTATCTTTAAGTAGGTTAGTCTGTTTGAATATAAGGATGTTATCAGAGAGGAGATTTGTGTTGGGATGCCAATGGAAATTAGCTTTAAGAATAGAGTTTCAAGATTAACGTTGTCAAAGGCTGAGCTTATATCTACAAATGATGCTATGGTAGTTGATTTTTGAGTAAATCCTATTAGTACGTCAGCTACTATTGATGTTAAAGCTTCTAAGGTAGATTTAGATTTCCTAAACCCATATTGTGACTCCGGTAAAATATTTTCTCTCTCTAGCCAATGCTCAAGTCTATTTTTAATGAGTCTTTCAAATGTTTTGAACATGCATGATGCTAGGGAAATTGGTCGATAGGAGTTTGGATTATCTGGTTTTTTACTTGGTTTTAATATAGGTAAAACGATATATTCTTTCCAAGTTTCTGGTATTGCGCTATGGCCCATCCAAACAGAGTTATATATATGTAGAAGACATATTTTTTGGTCTTTTGGTAAATTCGATATCATTGAATAAGAGATATTGTCTTTTCCAGGCGAAGTATTGTTATTTTGCTTTAGTGCTCGCTCGAACTCCCACATTTCAAAGGGTTTTAATAAGTTTAAATTATTTCTAGGAACGCTAGTCATCAGGTCTTGACAAAGATGTGGGTGATTTGCTACCCATGGTGGTGAAATCCGTGAGTGGAATACTTCAATCCAATCTGCATTAAGGTCTATTGGCAATTTGTTGCATTTCTTTCTATTCTTAAATGAATTGATTTTATTCCAAACTTCTTTGATAGGGGTGATTTGACTTAGGCTTTCGCAGTATTTTATCCATTGTTGTTTCTTAGTCTGTTTGAAAGTTTTTTTAGCTACAGCGTCGAGTTTTTTATATTCTATAAGATTTTGAACATTTGGATTTGCTTTGTAGGTTAGAAAGGCTTGTTTTCGTCTTTTTTGCAGCTGTGTCACAATTATTATCCCACCATTGTTTTGGATAATGATTTCTGCGTGAGTTAGAATTCGTTGATTTTTTTGGAATTGAAATTTCAGCTGCCTTATTTATATTATTTATTAAATTAGTATATTGTCTTTCAGGGGTTTTCTGAAGCAAAATTGTGATATATAAGTTCCAATCAGCTTGTTTAAGGGACCATATATTATGCTTTATCTCAATAGGGTTTGTGTATTTATGACTGGTATCAAATGTGTAGGTTATAGGTAGGTGATTGGAGCCATGAGGATCCTCAATTATTTTCCAACTAAGGTACTGGATGATGTCTTGGGTGCACATGGTTAAATCTATAGCACTTTTCCTACCGCTATTTACTAGGGTTGGAGAGCCGTCATTGAGTAAAATTGGATTACATTGATGTAAAGCTTCTAGTAATTTAATACCGTATGTGTCATTGTGTTCACATCCCCAAGATATATGATGTGCATTAAAATCACCTGCTATTATAAAAGGTTTTGGCAAACTATTAAAAAGATTTATCCATTCACGTGGTTCTATTCGAGTCCTAGGTTCAATATATATTGAAATTATATAAACATGTTTCTGGTTTGGTAACAGTTTCATGGATATACAAGAGAGTGTAATATTTAGAGGGTTTTGTATAATTATTTCTTTAAATAAAAGATTATGTTTTATTAGTATCGCTACTCCGCCATAGCCATCGTTTCTATCTGATCTTATAATATTATATCCTTTAAAATTGTAATAGTTCCCCGGTTTAAACCAGGTCTCGGATAGAAGTTCAACTAAAATTTTATTTTCATGAAGAAGGTACTCCAAATTTTCTTTGTTCGAAACTGCTGATCGACAGTTCCATTGCAAAATGTTATATTCTTTTAGGTTTGCGAACATGATGACACATTTGACATATTTATATTTAATTGTTTACTAATTAGGCTTTCTAAATCTGTTTTGGATACATTAAAATTATTTGTTTCTCTAAGCGTATTTATTATAACTGTAACTAATTCTAACACTGTTTCAACGACATTAAAGCCTAAGTTTTCTTGGTGTATTTGTAGATTTGATGTGTTTAAATTTTGACTGTATGTTGAATTATGAAATATTGCCCCTTTTGGGCCTGGTGCTCTAGGATGAGAGATTAGTTCGCGGTGTTCAATTGTTACAAGGTCTGGGCTATTTATCCTCTGCCTTTTGTTAGTTTTTGGTAAATTATTTATAGTCAGTGCTTCCTTTTTTGTTTGTCCTGTATACTGGTTAGTATATTGATATTGTTGTTGACGCGGAATAGTAGGATGGAGTACTGGAAAGTCTGATTGAGAGGAATTATTATTTGCATAAAGGGGGTTAGTAGGTTGAGGTAAAAAGTGAGTATTTGCATGGTTATTAGGTGAATTTGTATTTTTTGCAGCTACGTTAGCATAAGAATTTTTTGGAATTTGTGTATTGGCATCATGATAATTTAAATTGTTTACTGACATTGATTCTTTTATTAATTTTTGACGTTTAAATTCTGGACAAGCATTTAGGTTAGTTGTTGAATGATCTCCATTACAACTAAAGCATTTGGGAGTTGTATCTGATGCCTGACAATCTTTTGTATTGTGAGACTCTTGGCATTTGCTGCATCTAGGGTGACTTTTGCACTGACTACCTAAGTGGCCGTATCGCAAACAATTAAAACATAATAATACTTTCTGGTAATATGGTTCTACCTCTTTTAATACTTTATTTATGGTAATATATTTTGGCAATATCTGCGTCTTAAAACTAACTACACACGACTTGGTTGGGATATATTCAATTTTACCATCAGTAGTTACTTTTCTATTTATTCTAGTGACATTATTTACTTCGAATGGAGAATCATACCTTCTTATTTTATTTTTTATGTATTTGACAGTAAATTCAGTTGAAATATCGCGTATCACTCCTTGTCTCATCAAAATAAACTTGGGTACATATACATCTAAATTATTATCTATAAACACTTTTACGTTTTTATTATTAATAAGATAATTTGCATTTTTATAATCTTTCATTTTAATTCTAATTCTATTCCTACCTATTGTATCAATACTTAATATTTTATTATCCAATTCTGGAAAATTTGTTAAAATAATATCTCCAATTTTTAATGAATTTAGCCTACCTTTAAAATCCTTGCAGTTGTTCTCCACGTATATGTGAAATGGCCCGTGGTCAGACGGCCCATACAAAATTTCTTGCCTTTGTTTATTATCTTTATCGGTAATGATGTCTTTTTGTGTATTTTGTAAATTAGAATCTGCATTGTTTTTACATACGTTCGGATTATTATTATCTGGGAGGTTACCTGTGGGGTTCGTGAAATCCATGTTTGCATCTTCATCATCAATAGAAATAGGGGACGAAATATTGGGGTCGGGGGGTTTCCCCCCTCCGAGAACACTCATAGATATTTAAATTATTAAATTAAACTTATAACTATAAACTAAACTAATTATTTTATGAAATTGATTTATGCCGGTAAAGACTCGAGAGCACCAATTGTAGACAACCGATTCGTACGAGAACCTGCACTGAACTGGGGGTTTTATAAATGACTGGATTCGGGAACAACATATATTGGAGAAGCACCCCAAAACAGGCACATGGAAAAGCCTTCATAGGCAGACCATGTCCCAAAAGAACTGGAGAACTACTCTTAATGAATAGGAACCAGTTGAAAGTGATAACAGGGTTCATGACTGGGCACGCCCCAGTAAAGGGACACTTGAACAAAATTGGCATGTACAATGGGGAACTCATGTGCCGACTATGTCACAAGAAACAAGAAACGGCCAAACACATACTGTGCGAATGCGAAGCTCTAGATCGCAAAAGACAGGCTCTTTTTGGACAACCCCAGGTTGATCCAACAACGTATAGAACCCACTCACTCAAGGATCTGTACAAACTTGTACAAGGTACAAAGGTGATAGAGTGGGTGCTATGAACTAACATGGGGTAAAACACAATAAGCCAATAGGCTTCAGTGTTATTCGAAGACACATAGTCAGACGAGCCCAGGAGAGAAAAAAAAACGTGTGTGGTTCACGGTATTAATAGAGTTGCAGAATGTTTCCAATCGTTAATAACTTGACAAGTAACATTAAAAAAGTTTTTCTTTAATCTGCATTAAAACACTAATTTTATAAAGAAAATCTTCCAGATATAGCGCTACCGCTAAGACCAATAATAACCCGGCGGGGCACATGGCTTGATGCAGCTTTATTTTATGCGGAACATTACGAATCAATAAAAAAAGTCCTTCTTGATTTAACAGATTCTTCTTCAGATGCTCTTTCAGAGTCTAAAGAGTTATTTAAAAATAAACAACTAACACATTAACTTATTTACATTAAATCAAATTATTCCTTTATGGCAAACGTCCTTGTGCAATTATAGAATACATCTGTATCGTTAGTTAAAGCTGTTGAATTAATAGATAATGCGAAGAGAGCATTTAAACAAGTTTAAGAAAATAGGAAAAATTATATTAAATAAATATTACGCTGTGCTAGAAAAAAATAAGGGGTTTCAAATTTTAAATACATTTTCGAAACTATTGTCGGGAGACTTTAAATCAGGGGCGGGTTCTCCATCGGTTCATTTGTGCAGTGAACACTCAGTTTAAATTTTATAAAAACACTATTTTAATATTACATAAATAACATAAAAATATAAATTTAATTTTAATATTTTTATTTTCATACGTGTTAATGTATATTTTTTTGTACATCATTGTCCTCTGGCTGATCTTGTCTCTGTGTCACAGTATACCTATGTATACTGTGTCTGTGGCGCATTATGATGAGTGAGCCTAACACGAGTGGGACGATATGCCGAATGCATATAGCTAAAAAGAGAAGACAACACACCAACAGATACTTCAAACTGTCAAAGAACACATTTATTGGCGCGACGCTCACAAACAAGGTTGTCAAACCAGTGTTGCCAGTCTAGTACAATTCACAAATATGTATATATGTATTATTTTGGCGGTTATTCTATTTTGCAAATTTATTTTTAGTTATTACTATCTTTAATGATCAACATCTTATTATTTATAAAGAAAAAAAAATTACTGAATAAATAAAAATAACGGTGGGACAGAGGGTAATGTATATGCCGGGTGGCAATGTTGTTTTTTTTTTTTTAATGTACTTAATTTTTAACGGAAATATATTTTTAATTTATTTTTGTGGTTTTTATATATTCCTAAAATTTTACCCATCATATTTATAAAGTTCTTTAAACTTAAAAAAAAAACATGATAATATATTTTAATACCCATCACTTAAGTAGAACAATTAGAATTACTTTTTCAATTTTAATTTTCACAAATTATACTTCTGTACTCTATATTTTAATGTATGATTCATTTTATTGCTTTTTGCCTATTCATAAAAAAAATAAATACATCTATTAATTCAGACATATTCTAAATTACCCCGATTAAAATAAAAAAATACCTAAAATGCATATACCTACCTAAACTATCTATTCCTTAAAATATTTGCACATTTTAAGTTTTAGTGCGTTTTATATATACACTTAATTTCATTTGCTAAAATAATTATTTTTGTTTTTTGAATTTTATATAGATATAATAATATTCTAAATTAATTATAATAAAACAAGTTCCTACTAAAATGAACTTTAACAGAAAAAAAAATTTTAAAAAATTAATTTTTTAAGTATCTGTAATTTTTGTGATTTATGACACATTATACCTTAGTAAAATATTTGTTTATTATTCTGAAATTGAAATTCATATAGAAGAAAAACATATTTTAAAATCCAAAATTTTCTTAAAATTAATTTTTTGGTAAGGCACTTTTTTAAGTAAGCAAATCGTGCGAAATTTTTCATAGTAAGCAAATGAAATATTAAATTACTTGACTAGTATGTTAAAAGAAATTATTTCTACTATCATTATTAAAAAATCTTTATTATTGATGATGTGATATTAAAAAAAAAGTTCGAATAGTTTTGGTCTAAATGGATTATTTCATTTAAAAATTATTTTTTTTTTTTTTTTAAGTTCTGTTATCTTCAGCACTTTTGTAAAATTATTTACGTAAATTACTGTTCAGACACCTGACGCGTTATAAAAACTGTTTATTTTGCATTAATATTTAATATAATAATAAAGACATTCTTTACTTGTCTTACGATTTTGTTGTAAGAATATCTTATTGGTTTTTTAAACATTTTATCACTTTTTATGAATGATAAATTATTTTATGAAATTCTAAAACAACTGAATTTTCACTTTTTAATTAGTTTATTAAATAATATAAGTTAAATTCCAAAATAGTTTCAGTCCGGAATACAAAATATAAATGTATGACTATATATTTTCTAAATCACTACAATGCACTTTTTCTAAACTAAAAAATTTCCCCATTATTATTAAAATTTTGACTTTGCATAATTTGCCATACTTTGTGAGATTTTAAATGGAAAAAGCACAATTTATTCAATATCATCTAAAATGTATTTACTTAATTATTATTTTATTTTTAAAATATTCTAGTATTAGGTCATTTATTATTAGTACTGGTAGGTTTGTTTCAATAAAAAATTACAATCGATCAAATTTTAATTTAGTAGATAAAACAACAATTATCCGAAAATTCCCGTGAAGGAAACTAGTTAGTTTCTTTTTCCTCATGGTTTTTTATTTGCCTCTGGGGCTGTACTGCTTAACAGATGGCTACAACTATTTTTACTTTTAGCATTTTTAGTTTTTTAAGATAAATAATATAAATAAGTATATGTATATATAGAAATAAGAATTATTGTAAAATATTCATTTAAAAATAGATAAAGAATAAATATGATAAAACACACCAAGATTTATTTATTTGTTAAAAAAAATGTAAATATTTAAAAATGTTGAAAATATTTTTGAATTTTATGGTTTATTTCTCTTTATGTATTGGAAAAAATTCTAAAATGAGAAAAAAACGTTTTTTATTTATTTTTTTTTTTTTGTTTTGTAATATGTTATTAAATACGTAAAAATTTACCAAAAAAATTACCAAAAAATTGTCAAAAAAAAATTATAAAAAAAAAAAAAAATTACCAAAAAAATTACTAAAAAATTATCAAAAAATTTACTAAAAAATTATCAAAAAAATTACTAAAAAATTATCAAAAAAAATAGCAAAATTTTTTCCTCCACACTTCGAGTTTTAGCTTTCTTATCCCAAGCGTGACGGCTATTAGGGTCAAGCTTGGGTTAAATAATCGTTTAAATAGGTTACCTTAATTTTTTGTAGTCAAATAAATTAATTTATATGAAAAAAATGAAATGTAAAAAAAAATTAAAAATTAAAATAATTATTAAAATTTTTCTGAAGCTTCTTAGATTCTATTATGCTCTTAAAAAAAAAATTAAGGTAAGAAGGACATTAGCCAAAATGCGTTTAATCTCTTATACATGGATTTTTGAAGTAAGAAAAAAATTACTTATCCTTATATGTAAGACAAAAAAATTATATTCTATTCTGTAACGTTTTAAATGATCTACTAAATATACTTAAAATACCAGGATTTTAACTTAAAATCAATGGCGCCTCCACCATGTCACGCTTAACGGTTAGGGGGTGGTAATTATTCTTTTTAATGTGATTAGGGGTCCTCGCTTGGCCTGAGAGGTAAAAATAGACAATCACCCACTTCCGCTAAGCGCGCTCTAGCCGATGTTAATCTCAAAAAGCTCAGATTAACTTCTTGGTTTAGAAGGAATCTGCGCCACTTAAGATAAACCTCGGGTGACTTAAATTACCGTATAAGGAACTAAACTAGTAATAATAGAAACACCATGTATAAAAAATTCACAAACACTTTATTAAATGTCCGTAATTAAAGGACTCAAAAGACAATCAAAATCGATATAATAATAATAATAAAATTTGGGGTCCTTACCTCATTGTCATGGAGCAGTCACAATTTTTACTTTACTTTATTTTATTTTATTCCCAGAAATATTTATTAGTATTTATTTTGTATAATTATATTTTTATGTTATATATATTTTACAAACCCCAATTATTTTCTCTGTGATCGATTGCGACCACCTTTTTTGCCGTCCCGCAAAACTCTCAATGACCCCCTAAAAATAAACCGACTAGGTTCGATTTCGCAAGACTTCCAAAATCGTCGAGTCAGCACAAAGTTCATTAGTTTTTAACTTAATTGTTATGAAACTATGAAATGCATTCTCTACGATTTAAAAGTATTTCGAAATCGACCTACTATTCAGAAATAATTTAACATACAGGATGTTAAATTATTTACTGAGCCGAATGAAAATAAATTAATTCAATTTAAGGAATAATTGTGACACTACGTTCGTTTGATCTGTCTACAGGCACAGCATAATTTTGTAAATAACCATAGGAATAGAGTAAGGGTTATATTTTAATATTTTATCATTCCATTTCTTTTATTTTGCATAATAATTATTTTTCTTTAATTATATTTGACCATAAATATGAGACACGAGAAACTGGCTGAACACTGGTTCTTTTTGGTCTTAATAGGTTGGCACCATTTTTCGTTAGAAATTTGTCAGTTCTATGATCGAACTGTCACTTTTTTTTAAATAACTTTGTTTCGGCCCTTTCCGATTGGATTTTTGGAAGAAGATGATCGTTTGGATTTAGCTCCGCATTGTGTTAAATAGTATTGAGTAATAATTAGTTTTCGAGCTTTTCGTTTTGTCCAAGGGCCTCCGTGCCAATGTTTATGTTACTTTTATTTTGGATGAACCTGGTTTTTGACCAAAATCTGAGGCAAGTGAGATGCCGAGAGATACTTTCTTCCACGTGTTTCTGGATCCCTGTAGCAGAGAAAACCCTCAAAAGAAGTAAGTCATCTCCTTTGCTTCTCCTGCATTTTCTTGGTCTGGCAAAATATTTATATTTTAATATATATATATAGGGTTCTTCCCGTGGATGAATAAGAGAGCCACATAAACCGTGGGTGGTTATTCTCAGAAAGCTACAGAATAGAATTCTGTTTTGCCAATATGCTGGTCCGTTTTATTTACCCTGCGAAGCAGAGATTTCCTTTTTATTTCAAACGTTCTTACGATGGTCCCGTGCCCCAAGCAGTCCTGTAATATGATGAGCTTTGGTGTGCAGTCTGTATCCTAACAGAGGGCTCTTTCTAGTGCCGCTGTCAGACCTAGGATTATATTTTGGTATTTATTATTTTTTCTTTAATTTTAACAATATGTTCACAATGTCTATTTAGACACTTATATTTTAAAACGGGTGTTTCTTTATTTTCTGTATAATTTAGTTTTAAGAATACTTTTTGTTTCTTTTATTTACAACCAGTTTGTATATATTATTTTGAGTACTCAAAACAATATACCTTAAGATTGAAGCGCCCCCTCATAGGGGGTTGCTTGTTCAAGCCTCAAATATACGTCAAAAGATGTCCCCTAAAGAAAATCGTCCGATGTGTTTCGGGAAATTTTTCCAATTACTATAGGATAAGACATATAGGGGGTGGCTCGTCTGAGATGGAACACCCTGTATAGTAAATTCCAATAAACTATAAACCAATAAATATTAAAAA
Source organism: Psylliodes chrysocephalus (assembly GCA_927349885.1). Classification (NCBI taxonomy): domain Eukaryota; kingdom Metazoa; phylum Arthropoda; class Insecta; order Coleoptera; family Chrysomelidae; genus Psylliodes; species Psylliodes chrysocephalus. The sequence continues at coordinate 12,256,024 of OV651815.1, forward strand.
TCGGAAGGTAACTTGAATTCTCTTTCATTTGAATTTACTTGTACATGAAAAATCATCATAATTATATTCCTAAAAAAATATACTTATTTACGTATTTTTTTAACATACTACTCTCACAATACTGGTAACTCTACGCCACTGGCGAGCATATTATGGACACTGTTTACAACGTTGCCAGCCGGTCCAAAGAGATCTGTCTTTCTCTCTCTCATTCAGTAACAATTTTAAAACAATAACAGTCCGCAATTGTATGGGATTTATGAATGAAACATTTTGTCTCTATGTTGTAATGTCTTTGATGTATACGGATAAAAGACAAAACTTTCTCGTTGAAAATTTTGAAAAAATGTCTAGTTGTCAATGCTTTAAACAATTTAAATAAGTAGGATGTGTAATTTGTTAATATACTATGTTCTTATGTTTGCTAGATAAGATAAGATAAGTATTATATAATTTTAGGTGCCTATTCAAGATAATGGTGAATAAAGTATGCACTTAAAAACTAAATATTGTTTTATTTAAATGTGATTATATCCAACGTTACGCAAATATAAAGAGAAAATTTATTAATTATTACTATTAATGTTGCATTTTTACAATGCATTTTTCGTAAATACTTTTGCATATTTTTCGCAAATCAATTGCATTAAAATGCGCAGTTTTTTATACTTTTTGGTGCCATTTTTTCGGATCCTTGCTCATAAAACTTGTTTTTCTATTTTTCTCGCAACCTAATTCACGATCGTATGGAACTAAATTGCTTTCTATTTTTGATACGGTTCTTTGAGCCAATTCTTCGAGATACAATAATATTCTTAAATAAAAAAACTCACAGAACAATAATTGTAAACTCACATTAACTCATTCTTTCATGAATAGAACATCTTTATGATTGAAATAAAAATGAATCTCAAATCCAGTGTCACGTAATAAGAGCGAGCATTTCTCTCAGGAAAACTACTCCTTTGCCTAATAACGCTACAAACATTTAATTGTATCCAAAGGAAAGACAGCAGAGATAGAAAATAATTTTCAACACTACTTTTCATTTTGCTTACTTAGGAGAACGTCGTTTATTCATTTCTTTTGAAGCTGTTTTGGTTTTTTTTTAATATCAGCCCAGTGTTTAATGCAACATCTTTGATTAAAAACTAACACATTTTTTCTTGTTTCAGGTATGTAAAATCCGCCATAGCTATTTTATTTAATGGATAATCGTAAGTACCTACCAAAACTTTTGAACTTTTAAACCGAAGTTACAAATGATAAAATTATTGGAAAAAGTAACCACCCATTTTAAATTACTACGAGCCGCCACTGAACTCGAGTATTCGTATAAATGTTAGAAATATTTTTATTTTTATAAAAGGTGCTTTGTATCACACACTTGTTGATAATAATCTAATTTCCGCATCAATTGTGAAATATGTCAGATGCATTATATCTATATTGATTTATGTTATGTCTATATTAATAGTAAAATTGATTTAATGATTACATTGTTAACATTGATTTTTATACCTAGATCCTAGATATTTATTTTTAACAACTGATAGTAGTATATGATAACTAAATGAAGTAATAAAAACGAGTTATGCAATATTTTATTTCATTTATTTGTTGCAAAATTAATTGTGAAATTAAAACAATTTATAAATTAACAGAAGTTGACGGTTGACGTATGTTACCAACAGTGTTGCCAGACAGGTTTCATGTCGAATTTTCTGATTCGTTCCTAAATAGTTAAGTAATGACATTAGATTTTTACATTGGTTGAAAACAATTGACTAATGAAAGAAATAATTGAACACTGAAAAAAAAAACTCACTGCATGGGTAACTACTTACATTAATAAATAGAAAGTGGATATATAATATGTATACCGTAAAGTCGGGTGACTTTGACTCACTGTCAAAATTTAAACCTAGTTTCAATTATTATTGTTGCAAATCCAAATTTGCATTTTTGCCATAATATAGTCTATAGTTATATTTTAAGAATTATTAAGTCAAAATTTCTAAAATGGTCTAATTTTTCAAATAAAAATAAAAAAAGGATGTGCAAAGCCACCCGCAGGTAGACGATGATTATTTTACATTGTTTTTTCTATAATATTACTTGCTGATTTAAAGCCTCCATCACAGTTGATAGTTAAACACATTTTATCATCTATCTATTGCTGCGTTTGAGAATCCACATCGGATGCATCTGAGATGTAAAAAATCTTTGATCACGTGATTCAGTATACGTAAATGTAATGGGACAGATGTGTCCGATGTGGATAAAAAAACGCTCGAAATGTAAAAATGCATCCGATGTGGATTCTCAAACGCGGCATATATATATATATATATATATATATATATATATATATATATATATATATAAATGAATTGCTGTTCGTTAGTCTTGCTAAAACTCGAGAACGGCTGAACGGATTTATCTTATCTTGGTCTTGAAATGTTCGTGGAGGTATAGGGAAGGTTTAAAAGGTGAGAAAAATTAGAATGATTGCCGGGAAAACCATAAAAATGGGGAATAGGTGGGAAAGAGGGAAAAGAGAGGGGAAAGAGGGGAAATAGGGCAAGAGGGGAAATAAGGGAAATAGACGAAAGAGGGGAAAATATAGAAAAGAGGGAAATAGGGGAAATTAAGAAAAAAAGAAAAATGGTAAAATAAGAGAAAGGTGTGGGATTGAAAGTTTGTATGGGGCTATCGATTTTTAAAATGTAGGAACTTGAAAATTGAAATTGTAGGTACTCATCATACTGTAAGGTATTAAAACTACCTAAAACACTTTATTTGAAGACAATTGGACGCTTACGCTTTTTGTAGTATAAAAAAGTGTTTTAGGTAGTTTTAATACCTTACAGTTCAACCAGCGTGAGTTTTATTTTAAAAATAGGACGTATAATTTTTTTTTGAACAAAAATAACTATTTACTGATTTGAACTAAAGTCACCCATGCGGTTCAAAGTCTTCAGACTTTATGGTATTGTTAAATAGTCATAAAATAAATAATTTTAAAGTAATAATTTTTTATTGATACTCATATTTGATTAGATAATTCACTTCACATAAGTCCTTCATGAGTCACATCGTTAAGTGTTCAACTTTATCAATTTTGGATTTCGCGACGTGTGTTCCATTTTTTCAACCTCTTTATTTTAGAAAAATTAAAAAAATACGACTATTTTGTACTATTTTGATAACTGTTCAGATAAAAAATTGTAAGTAGGTAAGTGCATATCATTTTTCTAATGTTTTTCCAATATGTTCTATACTTTTGGTTATTTTACCTTTATTATCCTATGGAAGTGTTTGCAGATGGAATCACAATGTTTTTATTTTCGACAAAACTACATCCGTAAAACAACTTTCAAAATTTTTCAATAAGGCACAATATAAAAAACAAAACTAAAATCAGCCACATCTTGATTGAACCTTCATAGCCAGATTTCCTAGTTTTAAAAAATTTGGTTGAAATTATTTTATGGTCGTAGAAAAAATATTGTATATTACTTTTGAAAAATGTCACTTTTCACATTCGTAATGTAATATATTAATATTTATTTGTTTAGCTAAATAATATTCTATGTAGGTACCATTAAATTAACATATTATTGTCCTAAACAATCTACATGATAAGAAGAAAATGTACATTACAAACTGAAAGACCTGCGGGGCAATGGTATTTTAGCAGATATAAAAATTACAACCTAAGGGTAGAGCCTAAATACTAGAAAATTACTTCCGAGACTAAACAAAATCAGCATTCATTCTTAATTTTAACAATTGCATGTAGATACGAGGGATACATATTCTAAACTCTAACGCGCGAAGTTGAGACAAAGAAAACAAAAAATATTCCTCAATAGCACCAAATAATATATATTTTACAATGACTGATTATCTGACAGCCAGCCGGTTGCAAGAAAAATTGTTAAAATCTCTCGTTAGCTAATGAACCCATAACTTTATTCACTCCCTAAATTATCTTCTGAATGGTAAATTTGGTAACGGCGCTTTTCCAAATGACAGTATGAACCCAGTATATATACCAATCAGTATTGGCACTCTGAGGCGGCACGTTTGATCTTCAAAAGTAGAAATTTTAGTTGGCACTTGACGTTTTCGGGATATGAAAAGTTTTCTTTACACGGACTTGGTATACATGGTTAGTTGCATTTTTGTTCTGCTGCTTTTCAAATTCGTGTGTATGAGGGAGATGTGAGATACCTTAATAGACAACGGAGGAACAACTTAATTTCTTTGAAGAAGAAAATAGATTAGATATCAGGGCAGTCTTCGCAAATGTAAGTAGGTCAGAACCGTTTTAAATTTTTTTTATATATGTGAAATATTACTTTTTGGTGAAAAGTTTAATTACTTTTAGTTCAAAATATAACGTTAGTTTGTCAAGGGAAATATATAACACACAAGGTTAGAGTAACAAAATAGAGGTATTGCTTTATTTCTTGAGAATTACTCTAATCTAAAACTTTTCTAGTATATTGTAAAAATGTATTCTATACGTTATTTAGGTACTGCAAAATCTATAGGAAAGTATGTAGTTTTAAATTTAAAAATTTGTAACGGAGACATATTTAGTGTAGTTTTTTTACAAATATATACTCAGTGACTTGTTTTTGTGAATGAGTTCAAGTATGGCAGACTAAAATCGTTATTTTTTATTATGAATTAATTTGAATTTATTTTAAAATGGGAACTATATGTATATGGTTTTCGTAGTTTTTACACTTGTGATAAAAATATCAAAGTTATGTATATTGGCCATTTACTACACACAGCAAATTCATACAATACCTATTACTATTTGACATTCTTGTAAAACCACTAATTTAAAATTGACTTTAAACTAAGTGACTACACACATAATTGTTTGAAAGCAGCCATAAGGTATAATTTATGTATTGGATACGTTAAAAAAATTAATAGTAGTTACATGTAGAGTTAAGTAACAAGAAATTTAAGGCCAAAAACAAAACAAACCTTTATATCTAGTGAACTTAATTTAGTACAGTCTTCAACTTTCTTAGGCTAACATTAAAGATATCTATTTGGATTTCGCTAAGAAACTCATTATTAACAGCCATCATTTTGTTAAAAAGAGATATACTACTTGGATCTAAATCAAATAATTTATTGTTACTTGGGTTTCTTAGATTAATCTTTGCCGCATTAACATTTATATAGTCAATCAATTCACAATCTTTGTACTTAAAATAGAGTACAAAATATATCACAGCCTGTTGCTTTCTTCTTTGTAAAAGAGATTTAATCTTAAAACTATTGAGCATAGTTTTATACGAGATCTTAGGTATAAGGGTACAAGTATTTTTTATGACATAAAGGTACCGTAAAAATATTTTTTGTACTTTTTCAATATGATCAATTTGTGTGGCTTCCAAGGGCATCCATATTTGTGAAACATACTCAAGATGGAGTCTTACTAAGGCATTATATAATCTGATTTTGGTGGTAATCCTAAATTTTTTTGTATTTCTGATTTAAAAACCTAATGCTTCTATTGCTTTTTTAGTTATGTGTAAAAAATGGTTATTGAACTTCAAATTAGACTGAAAGACAACTCCCAAATCCTTTACCTCATATTAACGATTTAATGTGACATCACAGGTCTTATTTCTAATGTAAAACATTAAGAGGCTATGGATCCTTACAACTTAAAATATGCATACGTTTGTAAGTGTTAAATAGACGGATAAAAAGTGTTGATTTTTATTTACAACTATAATAAGAACCCATTAAAAAGATTAAGAGCAATAGAACATTTCAACAAATTTCTATAGGTACACATATTTTTGATACCTGATAATCAACAAATAATATATTTTTTGGAGTAGCAACAGGTTTATTAATACACAACTATTATTTTGTTACAAATACTTATAATATTTATAATTAACATAATAGTTGATATAAGTCCTTTAAAAATAATATATTTTGATTTAATTGTTGAATTTATACATGAGCAATTTTCCTTGTAGCGTTGTTTAAATTTTGCAGAAAAATATTGTATTCTGCTTTTAGCTAATAAATCATGTACATGTAAATGGGTTGAATGTAGACAATGTTAATGTTTTTGCTACTACTGCTGGCTAGGAATGCTGGGCTGGGACACCAACAAGAAAAAAGGAAGCACAAATCACAAGATGTTTTTATCACTTATACACGTATAATTTACAACCATTCAAGTAACTAGCATGTTGGAAATACTTCACGAAAACATATTAAACATAAATCAGTCGAAGGCAATGTATTTTTTTTTATAACACACCTTTTTAGCTTGATTACTTTTAGTACTCTATTTATTCCAATGTCCTCAAATAAAACAAGTAATAATAAGGATAAAACACACACTGAAGTGTATTTGGGGTATTTTTGATCTAAATCCACTATCAAAATAAAAAATTTTCCGTTTTTAAGCTGTGAATGTATTACAAAAACTACTTCGATTTCGATAAAATGTAAACAAAAGTTTATATTTGTGTACGAAATATGGGTTGCCTGCGTATGGTAGCGAGTTTTTAACCGGATTTATGACAAGTGATAGGTTATATCCCGAAAACATCAGCGCAATAAAAGCTGCGCGTCTTTTTCCCGCCCAGGGAGTGTCATGGGCCTGGTATGAAGTAAAGTGGGACAATATTCGAGATACGTCCCTATCAAGAGTTTTCTCTGCAATCGGCCCATTTAAGAGAACACTCGGCAGGTGAAAACGAAAGATATGTTTTTGCAATGAGCTCAAAATGTGTCATAGTGAATGTCTTTTAGCGTTACAACGCCTGCAAAGAAAGTCACATTCGGCAAGAGTCGAGAGCGTCGAAACTAGACGAATTTTTAACATGAGAATTGTTTATAAAATATACTTATACCTATTTGAAAGTACGTAAAGCAAACGAATTTTAAGTAGATTTAATAATGTGAATATAGAGTTTACGATGGAAAACAAAGGATTATTCACAAATAGTAAGAACTTTAATTATAAGAAATAATATTTCTTTATTTACAAATAATATTTCCTTGTAGTAAAACCTAATATGCAGTGATAGGATTTTATTAATATTGCAAATGAAAATAACAAATTTTGGGAAACGAAAAGAAACTACATTACAGAATATAAAATAATATTAATTATCCTGTTCTATAATCTAAATTATTAACAAAAACGAACATTAAAAATCAAATAAAAATGAAAAAGTTAATGTTGTTTTACTTTTTTATTATTAATAAAAACAGTATACATTTATACTCCTGAACAACATTTATTTTCATTAACTATTTAGGTATTAAATTGTAAGGGTTTGAATGTGTTTTTTTTTTAATGAACAAAAATAAATATAGGTAGGTAAGTACTAAAAGTCGATATCACAAAATGATTTTTACTATTTAAAATGTTTCGGTTTCGGCCCAAGGGGTGTCTTCAGGACCGAATGCAGCTATTATGTATGAAACTTTTTTATTAAAAAGAGGACAAAGGTATCCATAAGTGTGATGTCTTCAAGATGAGACAAAGAGCGGATTGTCAGAGGAGGGGAAATGTTTTTTTTATGTCAAGTATGATAGGTATATTACTGGTTATTAGAGGTGTATTTGGGCGGGTTATATTTAACTTTATCAAGAAAGATGGAACAAGTACCCAAGTATCTTCTGAATAGGAAGAAAATTCATTTAGTAACTAAAGATGTTATAAATATGGCTTACATCCATGAATTCTTTGTTAGTTCATTCTAATTTTTCTAATATACATTTAAGTATTTGCATTTACAATACTGTGAATAAAGATTAATCTTTTAATACCTAAAATTCAATTAATTTATATAAATGGGTTTGTATTTATAATCATTACATTTTTGGACAGTCAGCACCAAACGCCAACTTGCTAAATAACACTTCGTAATCCTAACAACTCATACCTCATATATGCACTTTACAAACTGTCTGGCAAAACATAAAATAATAATAATAGTATGCACTGTAGTTCTGTGAGTAAGATACAACAAACAAGCTGAGGCTTGCCTGGGCGCGTCGATACTCGTACTCGTCCCATCGGCTGTAGGAATCAGAAGTACTGAGTACTCTAAAATATAAGGTACTCAAAATTTTTCAAGTACTGAGTCCTATCAGGATAAAGGTACCCAGGAGTACCTATTACAGAAAACTTTGAGTACTTAATTACAATTTTGAGTTACTTTGAGTACTTAAGTACAATTTTGAATAAACTTGTACTGCCCAGCTGTGTATAGTGTTTTCTTATCAGTAAGATTTTTACAGATTTAAATGTACATTTTATAGTTATAATTAACCTGGGCATTTACCATTGGGCTAGTAGAAGCCCACCAAATGCCAACTTAAAAAAATGGGGCAACTAGAGACACCCCTCGGCGATGTTAATAAGCTACAGGACTTTGATGATCTAAGAAGATGGATGTCTGTAGTCTGTAGACACCCATCAGCGTCAACCAGCAGGTTTTTTTGAGTTAACAACCTGCAGGACTTTGATTAGTTGACAAGATGGCCGTTTGTAGACACTCCTTAACGTAAACCAGCAGGTTTTTGACGGGTTGATAACCTGTAGGACTTTGATGACTTATGAAGATGCAGCTGTCTCTAGACATCTCTCAGAGTCAGGTTTTATATACCCCTGGAGGATGCACAATGGGCATGAGTACTGTGGAAATACAGATACAGATAGTTTATATTGTTAATTGAAACTAATGTAGGATGTTGCTATTAAATTAGAATGTCCATTTTGACAAAAAATATCATGTAGTCCTATTTATAAGATGGCATCAATTTATAAAATAAATTTTATTTAGTAATCAAGAAAATTTTGTTCTATATAATTGATAATACATTTTTATTATATTAATCAGTGTTTTTTTATGTTTTATGGCTCAGATATTCACAATGTGTCTCAGTTTATGATTTTATGTGTTTTGTGTAGGCTTTGTTACTGTTTCCCTGTTATAAAATTGTTCAGATATCTTAATATTATTTGACGATGTGGATACTCAACTATAACAACACGAAAAAAATAAGTGTTTAAAATACCTTACATAATATCGTGTCTTGAAGTAAAATTGGTCATTCTTTTTTTTTGTTTCTAAATATTCAAATGCTGAAATTTTATTTTAAAACACGTTTGGGCCAGAACGATTTTATTCAGTGAACACGTGGAAAGAAGCTTTAATAAACAAATTTTCAAAACCAAAAAAATACAACTTTTATTTATAGTTACCCAACCTTAAAATTACAAAATGCCAAATATACCCCACTATTTAGTTTGATGGGGATGACACTATACTATATTATTAATCTACCCTATATTCATTCACTCTTCATTCATACAACTAAACTATATACAAAAATTAAATTCTACGACTATCAATGTCTTTTCACACACAACTACAAGTTCATCAAATTTCTAGAGGTGTTCGACGCCCAGACAGAGAACGCGCTACGTGTGACTAAGATAGCTATTGTACAGTCTGCTAAACAAGTTATTTTAAATTGTTTTTAATATTTTTAGGTAATTAAATTTTAAAAGTGTGGAATAGTTTAGGGATTAAATTGGTCTGATTGGACTTTCTTAGAACGTTTTTAAAAGCAGCTAAAGATAGTATGAATTGAAAATAATTATTATGGCATAAAAGGTGTTTTGGAATTCCTTCAACCTTTTGAAATTGAGTCAGAAAATATAAATTTTATAGGATAGCGGAAAATACCTATAATTTTTTTGTAGGCCTTTGTAAATCGTGGAAATAGTTTATATTTTATTTCTACCTTATTAAGGAAAATGGTACCTATAACGGTTGTTTCTGAAACATTACTAAAATTTTCGAAATTTTGTTTTTCTACAAAATAATAAACTATACTATTTAGAAAAAAAATTATTTCTCTTATAATTTTATAAAAAATAACAGGGGAATATTTACATTTCTTGATCTATTAAACAAAACGATAAATTATCTCGACGAATGACACCATGTTCTAGTACGGAAGCTAGCTTTACATTTTTGTTGATGGTTTCATGGGTTTCATATCAATTTTTTGTAATTGTAGTTTACACGTACATATACCTCTTAACACTTGTTTGCTTTATTAAAAAAGTGTGTTGTTGTGATTTACGTCGAAATAAGTCAAAAACAACTTGAAACCCCATATAAAATCAAAAAGGAGAAACGGAAAAAAGTTGAGCCTATAAATGAACACAACTCAGAAACAAAAATAGCTATCTAATAATAAAAAAATAAAATTTGATTCTTGTGCATCTTCGTTGTAAAAATAGATAATACTTTTTTGATCTTAGGTACAGATATAATTTTAATGGTCTTCCGAAAAACTTTCTTCAGTTTCCATATCAGATTCAAAATCAGTCTCACTGTCCCTGTTTAAGTTAATTATAAATCTATCAGTTGCCTCATCCAAAGTAACTTCTCTGTCATAAAATTTAGATTCCCACATTTTAGCATTATTACAACGAGATTGCCACTCCTCTTTAGAAAACGTATCAAAAAAGTCTTCACACAACAGTTGTACGTCTTGCCTCTTAAATGTAGTGTTGTTATTAGCTACATATTGTTTCAATGATGCCCACACTAATTCGATCGGATTAAGATCGGGATGATACGGTGGCAAACGCAAACAACTAAAACCATGTTCATTTATCATTTCTTCAATTGCATACCTCTTAAATCGTGACTTATGCAATAGCATTAAACTGTATAATTGCGTTTTGAGCATATCCTCTTCGTAAGCAATATTATGATTCCTTGACCAATCCTGCATGTCAGCTTTTTTAGAAGTTGACGTTGGTGCTTTATTTACCTGGACATTATGGTAAGGAGCATTATCAACAATAATGACGCTTCTTGGAGGGAGGTTCGGAAACAGCTTTTCTTTCAACCATTTAGAAAAATTATTAAAATTCATTTCATAGTGGTAGTCTCCACTTTTGGTTCCAGATTTGAAAATTAACCGGGCATTCGGAATAAAGCCCATTTCACCTCCTGCATGGACAATAATTAGTCTATCACCTTTATTAATTGGTTTCTTTAATCCCTCGTTTGAATTATCACTCCAAGCTTTCTGGTGTGTGTGGGAGGCATGAATGTATGTTTCATCTAAGTAGACAATTGGACGGCCCTCTGCTCGATAACTTTTTAAACGAATCAGATAGTCTAAACGTAGCTTTTGAATATCAAACCTTTCCATTAATATTTTTCTGTTTGTTTTTGTTTTCCGCCAACGAAATCCTAGCGACTTTATTATTTTTCTTAAACCTTCATAGCTTCCTTTGTACCCTGTAGCTTCTCTAAATTTAGTCAGAACTGTTTTTAATGTTGGAACAATATTTTCCGAGATTAACATGAACAGAATAATTCTTTTTAAAATACCTTTGTCAGCTTCATCTATATCATTAACTGTTTTTGGTTTTTTAATGGTTTTTCTTGGTGATGAAAATTCCGATATCTCACGGTTATCGATTCTTTTTTTCTCTCCAGAAATGCGCACGACAGTGTTTTTAGATACTCCTGTGGCTGCAGCAACACGATCATTTACATTTTTAAATGGTATTGAAGGTGAATTAAAGTTTCCTTCTCTTCTCATAAACTCTATAACATTGGCTATTATTTCGCGAGATTGACTGTTAAAAACGCGGCCTCTTAATTTGCTATTAAACTCCATACTTAGGTTCTATTAAACTGTAATGAGCAAAAAACACAAACGAAAATAAAAGAAATGTTTTAGCGAAATTTACGTCTGAATAAAATAGTGAAATACTTGATACGCAGAGTGTACTTTCATTGCGTAAATCCGTCGGCTTCGCCAACCGATGCCTCTCAGTAGTGCTTTCTCTGTCTAGCCGTCGAAAGCCTCTAGAAATTTGATGAACTGTACTTGAATTAGTTTATACAATTTACTCACTGTTCACTTGAAAAGTGTCTATTTCCACAAGTTGGTATTCCATTATATACGGTTTATCTGTCCTCTCTTGGTTCTTCTATCCATAACTCTTCGGAAACAATTACGAATGTTCTTTCGTAAATACTTTATATTTTACAAACATTTACATATATTGTTTATTTTCAATCTGTTTTATATATTAGTTTTCCAATTTCTGTTTTATATCATTCAAAAGAATTCAATCTTTCTTTCCAAAAAAAATCTTTACAAAAATTTTGATATCTTTTCTTCTCAAATTGACATTCAACAACCTCAAACATCGAAACCGTCCTTTCTATCTACTTTCACTTATGACTTGCTTATAAATTTTAAATATACAGGGTTATATAACATTTTCCCACTTTACTTTATTCATTAATGTTCTTATTATTATTGTTATTATTATTAATATGGTTATTATTAGAGTATTTTATATGGATATAGGGTGTTTTCATTACAATATATATTATTGGTCATATTGCGAAAAACGCTCCATGTTGCCAGATTTACGACGTTCCATAGCTATAGAGGATTGGAATGCATTTTTAGTGGATCATTAGTGTTAATGAGTATAAATATGTAACTATCGTTCTTGCAACCGGCTGTAAGGAGTAGAAATCCGTCCATAGTTTAGCAATACATTCGTTCCTGTACCACTGATATCCTCGATTCAGACAGCCAAAATAACAAATACAGGAAGCCAATGTAAACGGACAATAAACGCTCTCTTGACATTTTATATTTTTAAATAAACTAGGTTCTTAAAAAATATTTTCTATACCTTTTGTTTTTTATATTCAATCGGATTTGTAATATTCAAACTTGGGGTAGCGATGAGTGAGTTAGTTAAATGAAGAGGTACTTTGGTTTTATAATATGTAACGATCAGATATAATGTTTCAGCATATTATTATTTATATTTTAACAAAAATTATTTTTGTTGTTTGAATAATCTGTTATAATGAACCACCTAGGCACAGTTTCTGGAACAAATTCATAAAAACCCATATTGTTACACTGACTATCAGCAGTCGAGTTGTAAGTTGCACAGTTAAAAAAAAATTCCATTTGGGCAAAATCTACAAATGAATTGAAAGAAAAAAGTGATAGGTAATAAACTTTTTTTGTCTTACAATGTCGGGTATAAGAAGTTGTATAGAAAACGTTAGTACTCAATATTATTTAGATAAAAAACAAAAACATGTTTAAATGAATATATTAAATAAAATATGACCGTTCTTTAACACAGATATATTTATTTGTATTATGAAAATAATGTTTATGTCAACAAACTTATGTTCGGTATATGTAACAATTTGTAAAGATAACTGTTTTATACTGATAATATTAATATTTAAGGTGCGTAAAATTGTCCCCCCCCCCCCAATGATATTTTTCAAAAAAAAAAAAACTGCTACACCATAATGCTTTCGCGCGTGGCTTTGATCTGTCGCACCTTTTGATACGCACTGCAAAAGAAGATTTTCTAAAAATTTTGCCAATGTCTATAGATGAGAAAAAAATGAATGTGACACGATATCAAGCTGATTGTGCATTGTGGCACAATGAAAGACGAAGACGTGTCACTACTTTAAAACTTGGGGACATTTGTAGAAAAACGAAACGTCTTCTCCAAAAAATCTCATAAAATCTTTTATTTTTGTTTTGCTAAAGCCACCAAATATGACATGGACAATAAATCCAGAGCAAAATAGGATTTGGAAATTTATTTGCAAGAAAAAGGTTTTAAATGTGGACTTTTATTGATTTCCAATTTGATTATGTTGCTGCCAGTCCGGATGGAATTTAAAACAATACATCAATAGAAATTGAAAATTCACATATGAATCTTTTTAACGTTATTATTTATAACTTTAATCACTTCATACGTTTAAAATTTTTAGCTAACTTATTTACTTCAAAATATAAATTGAATTTAATTTTAAAAATCCATTATATTGTTTAGTTATTGCAACTTTACTGTGCTTGAATTTCGTTCAGATTAAAATATGAATTGATTTATGGAGTTTAACTGAAAAACAGTAATTAATGCTTTCATTCCAAAAAAAAGTATTATGGTCAATAAAAAAAATTTCGAATATGCACCACCAATTAAACTTTTTGCACCCCTTCCCTTCGGTAGTTATAGCTGTTTCTTTACCCCCAATGATTTTTTCACAAAAAAAATATATAGCACCGTCATGCACTCCTGATGCACTCATATGCACCGCCAATTAAACTTTTTGCACCCCCTCCCTTTAGTAGTTATATCTATTTCTTTACCGTGAAGTTAGCCTCCCAATGAAGTTTTTGCAAAAAAACTATTGTACCGGGATGCACTCATATGCACCACCAATTAAACTTTTGTCACCCCCTCTCTTTAGTAGTTACAGCAATTTATTTACCGTGAAGTTATTCCTCCCTATGATTTTTCGCCAAAAAAAATATTGCATCGTTATGTACTGTTGATGCACTCATATGCTTGCAAATGATTTTGGTTTTTTATTTTTATTTTATTGTTTATTAGTTTTATGAAAAATCTGATGTGTCCAACATATGACTTTCCTATCTAGTTATTATTGGCTTTTTCCGGTTATTTTGTACAACCTATTGCAGCACCATAAATGTTTAAAGGATAAACTAAATATATACATTTTCCACATACATCTAACTCGAAACATTTTTCTATAGATATTCATTGAAAACAAAAATACTGAAAAATTTAAATTTAGCACTTTTACTCCAATTTTTCCATTACGGTCCATTTTATAAAAAACAAAAATTATAGAGATCGATATCGCAAACAACTTTTAGTTTAACAATTTTCTTAAAAATCAGAATTTTGCACATTTTGTTATATTTCTCGAATATGGACCATATCAGGAAAATTTGACATAAGGCAAAAATTATAGATAATATTAGAAGTAACTTCTATTTGAACAATTTTTTTCTCCAAACAGATATATTATCTAAAATATAAAAACGGCCTCCCATAAAGTACCCCCCAGATGTTCCGACTTTGTCCAAAATCTAATTTCTTTATCTGTTTTTGAGTTTTCTTCAAAATTCGAAATTTACACATTTTCTTAAATATCTTGAATATGGTCCATTTTAGAGAAATTATGTATAGGACAAAAATTACAAGAAAAATAAATACTCCTGTAGGTAAAAATTAAATATAATTTTTCCATCTAGTATTTTTATTTGTATTTCTTTTCGTTAGAAAGACATCTTTTAAGATTTTTTTCAAACGAAATCAATTAAAATTTTCAAAAAATGACTTCAGAAGAGTACGGGTTGAGCCTTCACTTGTACTCACACAATTTTTCTTGTAGTAAAAATAAAAATATTCCGTAAAATTGGTATATTATAAAACCTTTGCATATTATATATGTCGATCTTATTATTATAGAAATGATTTACGTAAAACAATAAGGTGTATAAATACGTAAAATTTGTTTATCCTTCGAAAAACATCAGTAAAATATATTATAAATTATTTTCATTCACAAATATTAATTTATTAAAAATCTAACAGAGGCGCCACTTTCTAGACAAAAAATATAAGGGTTTCGTAGTACCCCCACTTTTAAAATTTGTTTTTGACTATTTTTAAAAGAAAAAATATATACGTGTAGGTAAAGGTTGCATCTATGCTTTTCTGGAACCACTTTTTCAAAATTCAATTTAGTTTAAAAAAAAATAATAAAATGGATAAAAAGTCGAATTTTTTATATTTTTTAGTAAAAACAGATTCAAATTTTAAAAAAGAGGCTCCATATATATTTTTTTCTTATAGAATAAATCAAAAATAAACTTTAAAAGTGGGGTATTACGAAAGCCTTACATGCTCTGCTCTAAAATCAAGTAGAATACTCATCTTAAGGAAAAAAAGGAGAGAAAAAACAGAAGAGAGATCGCTAAAAAAATGTAAAAAAAAACTAGCAAAAATAAGCTAAACTTTTACAAAAGCGGAACCATACTTATAGTTACATTTTTTTCAATTTTACAATTTTATTTATTCTTCTTATTTGAGAAATTATTTTTTTCGATAGAATAAATGGTCTGATTTTAGCTATTTTTTCACAGATTTTTTCACCCATTTCATTCTACATTATTTAGGTATGGTACCACTTTTGCCAAAGCTCTGCACAATTAAAAAAAAATCACTAATTCAAAATATACTTTACATCACTAGTAGCTGAGGGATATCCTCCTGCTTCCAACACTAAAACCCTCCAATCCTTATTTTCACTTAGCTTATTGGCCACCACTGATCCTGCGGAACCTGATCCGACTACAATGAAATCAAATTCTTCGTCGTCCTTCAATTCAGGACCGTAGTTTTTCGGATATGGTTCGACGGATCCGATGTTGCATTTACCTGCCATCAAGGTGTTTAAAAGGGTTAAAAATAAGAACCCTTCGACACCCTGTAGATTTCCGGGACAGGAATCCACTAAACCGGCACTTAAATCCATATCGCAAAATTTTATTTCCTTTTTTCTTACACTAACACTGTATCTAGTTAATTATAAATCTTGTTTTTCTGTGTATCAACTCCAAAATTTAATATCAAATGATTAGGGAATTTGAATAAATAAATAGAATGTTTTTACTTATGTAGGATATTATGTACTATTTATATGTGTAAATATAGATAACATTATCACTATTATTTGTTTTAGTCACATTTCTTTTCGGGTTGTCGATGTTACTACCTACTATAAAGGTCGTGATATCTTTGGAGGTATTGGTTGTAAATAAAACGGCTTTGAACTTAAAAGACAATTGATGATCAAGAAACAAGTGTGCAAAACGCGAACACATAGCCTTGAATTTTAAGGCAGTCCACTGGCGTGCATTTATTATTTGGTACTTCCAATTGTGCAAATTTTAATATGTTGGAAAGGGGCATCAAATTTAACATTTTAGAAATTAAAGTAAAAAATATTTGGGTTTATATTGAGTGTAGCTATTATTAATACAAATATTAATGGATATTTTAGTTATTGTTATATTTGTTTTGTTTTTATTACGTTGAAAACCATTTATAAACATTATTAGTTATAATTAGCTGACTTTTCTTCATACTTTGATATTATTTTGACATTGATTTGTATGTAAAAAATATTATATGAAACGTTACCTACCGTTTTTAGGTTTTTATTGTAAATTTAATCATTTTCACAATTTATCACGCGTGTCAAGTAAAATAAAATATTTTTTCTACTACCGTGCGTAAAGTACGTACTTTACGCACTCCACGAAGTGTGTAAAGTTGTACTTTTTTTCACTAGTGCGTAAAGTAAAACTCTTTACGCACTAGTTAAAAAAAGTAAAATTTGACAAAATTTGTACATAACAAAATATAACGTTTTACAAAAATGATTTTCTTTTACTATACGGAGAATGGTCGCACTGCGCAGCTTTCTGAGTGCCTTTTAAAAGGAGATAGAAAACTCCGCCATTTTGAACCCTTATTACGTGTTGCCTACATCTTGGCGCAATATTTTTAATAGGTGCGTTTTAATCATCCGCTTCTGCTTCGGAATTGTCGATTTTCTTGTTTTAATCTGACAGGTTAAAACGACTAAACCGACAATTCCGGAAGCAGAAGCGGATGATTAAAACGCACCTGATATTTTGCTTGCTGCTGTCAGTGTCAGTGAATATTATTTTTGAAGTCACAGTTTATTGCTAAAGAATCAGTTAGCTCACTCGGACCTATTGAAATTTCCAAAATAACATCCACTCCAGGGATACAAATTCAGGATACGCAGAAGACTGCTGTTTTATTATAGGCGGTTGTCATATATTGTACGAGTATTATCCGAGTTGCACAGTGTATAAACTGAAACATTGAGATCAAAAGTGCCGACGCAGAGTGAGCGATCTGATTCTTTAGCTGTAAACTGTGTCACAGGGTTCAAAATGGCCGCGCCCTATGTTGGGCGTGTCGGACCTCTCTCTTGCCTCGTATAGTAATCAAAGTATGTGGTCAGACCTCTCTCTTTCACCGTATAGTAATCAAAACGACTTAAAAATTTTAAAATGAAATGACAAATATGTCAAAACTAAAAAAAGGTAAGGTTATGTGGGAAACATAAAATTTTTTATTTTTTAAAGGCAATATAAATTAGAGTAGAAAATATGACGGGAGCAGATATAACAGCACCAAGACAACAACCTATCAGTACTATACAACCATTAGGGGTGATAGCGACAACGTTAGCAGATTTTACAGGCAGAGATGTAGGAAGATATCTCGAAAAACTTGAACAAAGGGCAAAACTAGACAACTGGACAGAAATAGACACATTAAAATTACTTAAATTTAAATTTACAGGAGCAGCATACGATTTTTTTAAATCAGAACCTAGTTTAGATTTATTAGATTTTAAGGATTTAAAGGCAAGATTAATTAGTAAATTTTCAGCAAAAAGGTTACCAGGAGATAGTTTGCTTAATCTAAGCAACTGCTATCAACGACACGACGAAGACGTCTCCAGTTTCTGTACAAGATTGAGGTTATTAGGGAACCAGGCGCTAGAAGACGATGTAAATGGGGCACTACCAAGCGAAGTGGCTGGAATAAAAAAGACAAATAAATAAATTATTTTTGCTTATATCTGTTTAGTGTCCAACAAATTATCAACAGTTTATTTTAATTATAATTTTCTCTAAATGTCATCGATTTAATTAAAAGTAAACATACAGTGGATGTCGATTTTGGTAAAAGTAAGTTGGCCGTGGCTGTGTGGATTAGAAGAACTGTCAATCTCTAAACTTTTAATTAGTACCTACCTTATAACAGAACACGACAAAAGTATACTTAAGTTTAAGATTAGATTCTAAAGCCAATTTAGCATTTTTTTAAACTCAATCAAGTTTGAGAAGGTAAAAAGTTTTACTTTTTAATGTTTGTTTACTTAAATTCAAATTTTATTTGCAGTTTATTATATCTGTCATAATCGATATGGATTCAAATTTATCTAGCGATAGCGAATTTGATAATACTCCCCCAGATATCTTATGCAGTGCATAAAAGGCCACTGAAAATTTATTGCCAGAAAAATCTGCATATATTTATCAGCAAAAATAAAATGCATTTATAGAATGGTGTAGGAAGAATAAGGTGACAAAATATTCGGAAAACGTTATTTTAGCATATTTCTCTGATGAATTGAAGAATTGCAAAGCTTCTACCCTATAGTTGATTTATTCTATGCTTAAAAGCACCTTAAAATATAAAAACAACGTTGATATTTCGAAATTCAACAAGTTAATAGCGTTTCTCAAATAAAAAAATAAAGGTTATAAATCAAAAAAATTCAAAATTTTTGAACGAGAAGATCTAATTAATTTTCTGTTGAAAGCTCCAGATTCCAAGTTTTTAATGATCAAAGTAAGTAAATGCCTCAGTAAAAGCTTGAATGCTCAATATAAAATTAAAATATTCTGTAAAGTTTTGCAACGAAATGTGTGTTCGTATGGTGTGTTGCCTAACAAAATCAGTTGCTGTCCTAACAGGCCACCGGGGTTATTAGGCAACACATTATGCCTAAAACTTTTATATTTTTTACAATAGCATTTATTTGGAGTTTTACATGAGCAACGTCAAGATATTTCCTAATGTTTAATAAATTATTTTTAACATTACAATATGTTATTTATTAGGTAGCTTTTATATTTGGAATTGCGGGAACTTGTCGCCGGGAAGAATTATGTAAAATGACAATTAACGATGTGAAAGATAAACAAACTGTATATTGTCAAAGTATCAGAAACCAAAAATGGAATAGAACGCATTTTTACGATTTTAAATCCAAATAATTCTGCAGTTGATTATTTATCTTTCATAAAAAAATATACCTCATTAAGACCATCAAATATAAATTGTAACAGATTTTTTTTTTAAATTCGCAAATGGAAAATATTCTAAACAGCCTGTAGGGATAAATACTTTTGGTAAAATGCCAAGTGTTATAGCAACGTATCTAAACTTGCCCAATCCAACGGCTTTTACAGGAGGTCTTCAGCCACTATGCTGGCAAATTCTGGAGGAGACATTCTAACGGTCAAAAAACATGGAGGATGGAAATCATCTGCTGTTGCAGAAGGCTACGTAGACAGTACAATAACACAAAAAAACAAAATTTCTAATAAAATTTTGATGGATGACAGTATGCCATCCACTTCCAAACAAAGCTACAATTTTACCGTTGACAACTCTAATGAAGAATTAGTGGAACCACTCGACAGTGAAACTAGAGTTACACAAAATATTTCAACCTCTTTACTTGAAAAGGCCAAATCCATACCACTCGAAGCTCAAAATAGGGTTACAGAAGTAATATCACAATATATTTCAAACTCTGTGCTGGAAAAGGCCAAAACCTTAAGTTTTGGTAATTGCAATAATTGCACATTCAATATTAATATTCATAAGAGTTAAAAACCTATTTTTTTAAATATTTCTTCATTTGTTAGTCATTTTGTTCTGTAAGAATTATAAATTTGTAAAGTTCCAATAAATTTATTTTTGTTGCTGTGTACAATTTTTGGCACATTTTACTTTTATTCACTAGTGCGTAAAGTAAAGTACTATTTTCACTAGTGAAAAAAAGTAACTTTTATATTTCTAATATTAGTGGATTATGTGTACGGTAGTAGAAAAAATATTGTATGCCACTCGTGTGTAAAGTCCCTTTTTTGACTCATGTGATTGTCGCACTCGCCTACGGCTCGTGCGACAACATTCACATTCGTCAAAAGAGGGTAACTTTACACACACTTGTTGCATAAATAACTATTTTTAAATACCTTTTATTGACAAATAAACCAAGTGAACTAAAATGTTTATTTTATAAGATCAGTCCCATCACAATACATAACATAAATTATAATCTTCACATTTTACCAAACCCCCCCTTAACTACTATTTTCAATGGGATATTTTCAGAATTATTAAGCTTGATTTTTTCCAAAAATTTCAAGTTGATATTATTATTTGTTTTTGGGTTAGATTTTTTTTTAAATATTGGGTGGTATTAATAAAACCTGAATCTGAGCAAGTGCTCGGAGTATGAGGGCAGAGTCTGAGCTTTTACTCGTTTTGGTATAAATAAACACAAGCTAAAAAACATGTCTTAACTTACAAGATGTAACCACAATAAATTATGAATTAGGAATATTACAGGTCAGTGGTTTCTTAGCGGTCTTTGACTTGTGTGTTTCTGTGATTTTAAAATGAAAACTAACAACGACGATATATCTGATGTGGCATTTGTTCAGTTACTGAAGGAACATAAATATATATTAAATAAATCTCAAGTGCCAGCTGCGAAGCAAAAAAAGGAAAGTTCCTTAAGTCGACTGAAAAATGAATTGCAGCAAAACTATGGAGTAGCTATGACAGAGGCCCAAATAATGAAAAAAGTGAATAACATGAAAACCCGTTTGAAGAAAAAGATTGATTTGAAGCAGACTGGAAACGTACCCATCATATTAAGCGAATAGCAGAAGCTTCTCAATGAAATACTTGAAGGAGATTCTAATCCAAGCATCAAACGATTAGACGGTAAGTTAAGTTACTTACCAACAAGTATTAATTATTTTAATTTAATACGAAATCAACAATGCAATAAAATAAAAAACAGTAATATAATTAAGCTTAATGTATAATATTTTTATTGCAGAAGCTGTTTCACTTGGAGTCGCCTCTTCACTACAGTCAGGACTTGAGCTAGCCCTCGATAAACATGGTACTAGTTCCAGACAAAATCCACCACCTAAACGTTCAAAATTCCTAGTTAAATCTAGTACTGACAGTCTCAAAGAACTGGAAACAGCCGAGACAAGAAAACTAACCACTACAACGTCTTGTTAGAGCAGCTTCAGGTACTGAGATTGAAGAAAGAAAAGTTGTTTAAAGACCAAGGGAAAGTAGAAGAAAAAATTACCACACATGTAAATGATGATGGTACTGTATTTCGGGTACTTTAAAGTTTTGAAATTTTCTGTTTTGTTTAGTCAAATACACTACGTTAAATATATTTTGTTACTCCTATGTCCAATGGTAATACTAAGTAGGTACTTTGTTTTGGTAATATATATTTATGTATGTTATTCACATTAATTTATTATTGATTCATCTCATAGATAATATTAGCAATATCAATTCTCGTTATATTTCCTCTACCTCGAACTCTAATATTTTCATCTTCAATCTGCGCGCCATCAACATTTTGTTTACGATTTTCTTCTGCTGGGAAATCGCCATCTTTCAAGTGTTTAGCAATTTTATGTAATATAAAACAACACGCTACGATCTAAGGTACTTTTTCAGTCGCAAGTCTAATTTTGTGCTGCAAAATGGGGAATCTCTGTTTTACTTGTCCAAAACACCGCTCGATGATGACCCTTTCTCTGGTAAGCAGGTTGTTGAATGCTTGTTGTTCTGGATTATCAGGTGTTCTGAAAGGTGTCATTAGCCAGGGAGCAATACCAAATCCTGAATCGCATAGGAGAAGAGCACGAACTTGATTTCTGCTGATAACTGGTTGGATTTCAGAATTGGTCCAAATACGGGCATCATGAATGGAGCCCGGCCAAGAGACATCCACGCTTGTAAACCTTTTAGATCTGTTGCAAGTTGCAAGTACATTGAGGCTGGGGAATCATTTTCGGTTGATATACTCGTCTCCATGGGCAGCAGGCTTTAAAACGGGGATATGAGTGCAATTTATTGCTCCTATTGCACAAGGAAAATTGTATGTCTGTTGCCATGCAGCCTTTTCTCGTTTACATTCTTCGTCAGTAGAAGGGAAATGGATTCAATAATCAGATTTTTGCATTATTCTTGGAATAACTTCTGCTATGACATTTGAGACAGTTGGTTGACGAACTCCTATCACTGTAGCAAAACCCGTCTGAAAACCAGGATCAGCCAAATACCTTAGTAAAATTTTAAACGTTGCAGTGGCGACTGAGCTCCTCTTCTTCTTTCCTCTGAATGACTCAGGAAGTGTTCACTCATCCATTCAACATTTTCCCTTTCAAAACGATATAACACTTTCCAGTCTAGATCGTCCACGTCTCTACGAACTGAAAACTCGGCCATAATGCCACTCTCTTTAAGTTGAGTTTGCCACTGACCAGACTCAGATGAAATGGAACTGATGCTCCAGTCTTCAAGCAAATACTTTTTTTTATTAATACCACCTTAAGCAAATCCTCACAAACTAGAGTCAACCGAGTTTGAGTAAAAGTTTCAATTTATTTATTAATAGATTATTGTCAATAGTATTTGTGCAATTTGTCTACTCCTTACTAGGTCGTAGGTTTTAACTACTTATCTTCCAAAAATTATTTGAGTGTCGTATTCTAATACTTATTTTTTATTAAATTATTTATTTTTAATGTGTTTTGTTATAGCTGTAAGAAATAAATTTTATTGATAAAATGAATCCGTATATACGTGATATTAATTATTCTCCAGTAAATACAACAAAAATTTCAGAAATTCCGCAATTGAACAATTTGATGAAACAATATGATTATGACAAAAAATTAAATTTTAAACTAATCCATCAAAACAGAAGTATATACAAAAATTTAGATGAATTAAAGATTCACTTAAGTCAAATCGAATTTGATGTCGATTGCATATGTCTAAGCGAGACCCTAAAAATTACCTCATGCTCATTATTTGATTTACCTGGTTATGATATTATATATAATGAAGGCGATGTAAATAGAAACGATGGAGTTGTTGCTTTCATTAAGAAATCGTAAAAATATTCGTGTAAAATTATCCCTATTAATATTTTAAAAGCAATAAAAATTAAAAATTTTAATAAAAACGATAACCCAACCCTAATTACTATTCTATACAGATCACCATCAACTGATGAAATCTAGTTCATTGAAGGCTTAAGAAACTACCTTGATGATTCTAAAAATATTCCAGCTAAATATCACATTTTAGCAGGAGATATTAATATTGATATTAATGTTGAAAATGAAGTTTCATCTGAATACCTAGACTGTCTCAATGAAAATGATTTTGTTTCGGTCATAAATAAAAGTACTCGAATTCAGCGTGAATCGAGAACATGTCTAGATCACATATTTGTGAAGGGAATTGAAAATATAGATAACAGTTTTATATCAGCGGTACTAGACCTTAATGTAACTGATCATAAAGCTACCTTCATTGCTCTTCCAAATAAAAAACAAATGAAAACACCTGAACGTACAAAAATATATACAAATCACAAAAAAATTAAGGATACGTTGCAGACATATGACTGGACTTATTTCTGCAATTTAGATGATGTAGAATCCATGACAAAGGAGCTTACAAATATTATAATAAAATTAGTACAGGATAATTCTCATAAAATAAAGATACACAAAAAGGATGTAAAAAGAAAGTTATGGATTACCGACGGACTCGTAGCGTCTATTAATAAAAAAAAACGAACTTTACAAAACACACAAACAAAACCCTGAAAATTTGGAATTAAAAAATAAATTTATAAAATATAGAAATAAATTAACAAAACTTGTCTCAGAAGCAAAAAGAAAATACTTCCAAAATGAAATAGATAAACATAAAAATAGCTCTAAAGGTCTTTGGAAAACAGTTAAACAAATAAGTGGCAATGAAAAAAAAATGAGATAACTGAAATATGTTCTAATGAAAATATTGTAATAAAAGATAGTAAAACTATTGCAAATTTATTTAATACATATTTTACAAACGTTGGCGTGTCTTACGCTAAACGCATTCAAAAACCTGATACGCCGTGTCCCCCCAGATATCATAATATACATACCTTTTTCTTAGAACCTGTAACAGAGATGGAAATTAAAAACTATTACTAAATCGTTAAAACCAAACAAGGCACCTGGTCATGATAGTATAAAAGCTGAAACCCTACAATATATTGTTGATGAAATAAAAATGCCTACTGCATATTTAATTAATAGAATTTTTCAAACTGGAATATGTCCCTCACTCTTTAAGCAATCTATTGTGATTCCAGTTTACAAAAAAGGTGACCATAAACTGACTTCTAACTACAGACCGGTTTCCTTAATTACTTGCTTAGCTAAAATATTTGAATCAGCTCTAAATAAAAGACTGAACAATTTTATAGATAGATACAACCTTATATCGAGTAATCAATATGGATTTAGAAAAAGTGTGTCTACAGTAGATGCTATAAAAATACTAACATCAAAAATCTATAATTTGGTAGATAAGAGTATTCCTACAATTACCATATTTTTAGACCTTGCCAAGGCATTTGACACTGTGTCACACGCTCAATTGTTAGATGTCTTGGATGATCTTGGTATCAGGGGTATACCACACAAATTAATGACAAGCTACCTTAAAGAAAGAACACAAAAACCAAGAATTGTTACAGTGATGTTTTACACATTGAGTACGGGGTACCTCAGGGAACTATTTTAGGACCGTTGCTGTTCCTTATACGTAAATAGCCTACTCAATTTAGAAACATCTGGTGAGATATTATGTTTCGCTGACGATACTGCCATCATTTATAGCAGTAAAACATGGGATAATTTACAAAAAAAAAATTGAAAATGATATGCAAAAAATTATAGAATGGTTTAATCACAACTTACTAACTGTTAATTTTGAAAAAACATTTTTTATTCCCTTTGCTGCTTACAATAACAGTATGCCCGATTATCAATTAATTACAATCAATATAAATAACAAGGATACAATAATAAAAAAAGCTAATGATATTAAGTATCTTGGCATTACGATAGATTGTAATTTAAAGTGGGACAAACATGTACAAAATATAACAAAAACACTAGGAAGTTTACTTTATAAATTTAAATACTTAAGTACCATTTTAAGTGTTCATTGCCTAAAAACTATTTATTATGCACTCGTTGAATCAAGGCTACAATATGATATACTTGTATGGGGTGGGTTGTACCAAGTTCACTTAAAGAGTATGGAAATTCTCCAAAAACGATTTCTAAAATTATTATTAAGAAAACCTTTTCATTTTTCCACAGACCTACTTTTTCAGGAGGCCAATTTGTTTGATATTCGTCAGTTATATTGCCATGCAGTTTTAATTTTTACACGGAAAAAAAATTGTAGAACAAATTTCTACAATTGTAGATTTTTTCTCTACAATAAATAGTACATATAGGGATCAATTTGTAGTAAAAATTTCCAAATATTTGTGGAGAATGTATTGTAGTTATTATCTACAATATTTAGTAAAAAGATCCAAATGCATCATAAGAATTGTTCTACAAATTGTTATAATTTTTGCTATTCATTGTATGAATTTATATTAAAAATGTATTGCGTTTTATGAAAATAAATACGAAAATTTTACACAATAAATAGTAAAAATTCATACAAATTGTAGTAATTTTTAATAAAATTTGTAGTAGTATTCCATAATTATTATAATTATAACCTAGAAAAAAATGTTCCTTAATAAAATATTCAATTTATTGTTTTAATATAAAAGATACAAATTCTTAATTACATTATGTAATAAATAACAGTAATAATAGCGCCCTCAGTCTCAGTTGGCTTTTCTGCACCTGAAAAATATGAAATAAAAATTAATACCAATTGAATTGTTCATACCCTTAAAACGGGGATATTTATCACCTTTACACTGATTTGGATATTAAATGACTAAGTCAGATAACTAACAAAAATGAGAAAGTAGGTATGTCACATTTAAGACAAAAAACATTATTGAACTTGGCACAAAATTCGATCATTGGGCACAACATTCGATCGTTGGCCACAACAATTTTTTTAAAATAATCTACTAAGGTTATTTAAATTATTTATCTAAAGGTATATTATTCAGAAACAATAATAAATGTACTTACCACCAATAGAATTTATTATTAAAATTTTCTCAAACGCATCGGTGCTTATAATATAATAATGTGTTATAGGTACTCGTATATGTACCATGCTTTGTTATGTGAACATGGCGAACGGCTACTGCTGTCTGGGAATCTGGGATCAGAAAACGTTGGCCAATAGCAGAATTCTGTTTTGTTCACATGACTTAGAATTTCTACAATATTATAGAATATTTTTGAAGAAGGGATGTAAAGTATTACTATTTTTTGTAGAGAAAATTACTATTTTTTGTAGAGATAATTATTAATATTTGTACAAATTTTTACAGAAGTTAGTAGTAGTAATTACGATAATTGTAATAAATTTCTACTTCTACAAACAATAGTAAAATATACTGAACATTGTGGACTTCTTTCCTATTGTTGTAGCATTTTATTCGACAATTCAATTGCTACAATAATTAATAGTTTTTAACTATAAATTGTAGTAAAATTTTCTACAAATTGTTAAGTATTTTTCTACAAGTCTACTACTACAACATTGTAGTAAAATTTTCTAGTCACATTTTTTTCCGTGTACATATGAAAATAAGGAAATCATATTACATGAAATTGATCACAAGTATGATACTCGTCAAAAATCGTCATTATTTGTTAAGACCCCGTTATTTAAACAAACTATAGGACAAAGATGTTTCACCTTCTTAGCTCCTAAAATATACAATTTTCTGCCAGAAATCTATAAAATCCATATAAGAAAAATAAATTCCTTATCCTACATTAAAAAGATCTTCAAAATGTTTTTGATAAATACTGGTCGACAAAATATTCATGACTTAATTGAATTAAACTAAAACATCTAAATAAAAATTAAACCTAAAGTAATCTCTAAAAAAATAAAAATTTAAAAAAAACATCAAATTTAACCAAATAAGTGTAATCATTTTCATGCTTTCTTGTTGTCATCAAAAATTGTTCATTGCTTTTCATATTTTTTTGTCATAATTTACAATTCGTTTGTTAATTCTACATTTCATCTGTCAATGTGTGTTTTTACATGTTCTTGAAAATTGAAAATTGTGTTTTGTTATATTCTAATGCTTTTTCTTTTTATATAATTTTTTTAACTAATTATAATATTTATTAAGAACGCATTATTATTATTATTGTTATATTTATTTGTATTAAGTATTTAATTTAATAATATTAACTATTCGTATTATAGGTACTCATGTTCATATCATTAATTAATCATTAGTCTGCCAGCTAGTACAATTAATTATTATTATTCATGTATATAATTTATTATTATTATTAATGCACATATTTACATTTATTAATATTGTAATTACTATTGGTATTATTATTAATCTTAAGTCTATTGTTATAATTATTAATTTTTATCAGCAATTATGGCGCTACTAATAAACAGGAGTAATTTCTGAGCACAACCTTATGGTTTTTTCGGATTAACCCATGTTTATTTACATTAAAAGAGAATTTATTTGTAAAAAAAAATATATGTAAGAAGTAAAATAAACATTATTATTATACGAGTTGGAGCAAATACTCCAAATGCTTTGAGTCTGACCTTGTGCTTCATTTTATTAATATCACTTATTGCAACCTCCTTTAACCTCTGTATTATTGAGCTTGATGGTTACTTAAAATATCATGTTGTTATCGCTTTTTGTTTTTTGTTTTTAATTTAGGTTTTTTTGAAGTGAAAACTTCTTTAGCGGCGTTGAGCACTTTTGTGGGATGGGTAAAAACTGTGAAACTCGCGTCAGGACACGTGGGCTGTAAGACGGTTGGAGAGTAGTGTTGTAACATCTAAATCGATTAATCGAACAATCGATTGTTTTCTTTCGATTGTCGATATTTTTTAATCGACTGTAAGGGTTTCGATTAATTAAAAAAATCAAATTTAATGTTGAAATCTTAGATTAAAGAGACCGAAGATGTAACATTGCACACTGCGCATGTTGTCTATTTTAAGCCAAAGTAACCCACCAATTGAAAATCATTGTTGCACGACGCCACCCGAATTGCTCCGATTTCCATTCAGCGATCACCTCCACCTGAGTTTAATCACCATTGACAGCTGTTTTTTGATTTATTTGTTGGTATTTTAGCAATTTAAAGTGTTCTAGTTATTCAATTTCAAGTTCAAAATGTCACGATGTATCTTGAAAAATTGTATGTACTTATAATACAAGTACTACTGTTATGAATATATTCGTTTTCAGCGGTAAATATTTATTAACGTTTTGACATAAAGCGCCATGATTCTCTGGGCTGAATACTTCAGATCCGCATTAAGGGGTTTCAATAAATATTAAGCATCAGAAATCAGTTTTCATATTACTTACATAAATTTACAAAAGGGTAAAATTTTGAACATTTAATTTAAATAAATAGTAAATAGGCATTATTGCTAACGAAATTTTGTATTTAAAAAGTAGTTTTATAAGAATGTTTTCTAAAGGTAGTTTTTAGCTCTTTTTGGTAAATAAATAAGAGGTAAAGAATCATAGTTGCTAGCTAAATTTTATTTTTATAAGGTATTTTTATAAGGTATATTTATAAGGTATTTTTATAAGAATATTAGATGAAATACAGGATGACCTACTTAAAATTTCAAGGTTCATCTTATTTGCGGTCAAATCGAAAGTGACATTGAATTTTCAGTCTTAAAACAAAGTAATCTAGTATAAGCCCAAAAAAAATACTTAAGTTACAGGAGTTAGGTCCGATTCCACCGTTGTGTTAAACGGAGATTAAAATGACAGTGTTAATGTAAAAATATCATTTTAAACTTCGTTTAACACAACGGTGGAATCGACCCTTAGTCACGTTAATAAAATGTTACAATACAAACCACTAAACAACTCGAACATAATTTTCGTTTACTAAAAAAAATCCAAAATTTAGCAATATTTATTTATTATACAATCGAATGCGATTTCAAAGATAACTGAATCAAAAAATCCGAATCTCTAAATTTTGGAGCTAAATGCTCAGATAAAAGCAAGCGACCGATAGGGGTTACAAAAATAATCGATTTATCGATAATTATGATATTTTTTAATGAAAATCGATTTATCCGCTGTTTTTAATAAATTATTTTCGTTTTTTTTTTAAGATAATGTATTAATCGATTTTAAAGGAAATACAAAAAAAGTAGATTTATTCAAAATAATCGATTTATCGTTT
This sequence comes from Psylliodes chrysocephalus, assembly GCA_927349885.1. Lineage (NCBI taxonomy): Eukaryota > Metazoa > Arthropoda > Insecta > Coleoptera > Chrysomelidae > Psylliodes > Psylliodes chrysocephalus. The sequence goes on from OV651815.1 coordinate 12,286,129, forward strand.
AATCGGTTTTTTAATTATTTGATTATTTTTGATTTTTCGAAGATATTATATGAAAATAATCGATTGAATATAATCGGTTATTTTACATAATCGATATTTTTGTTATTTTTTTAAAATTATCGATTTATTGGATAATCAGCTTTTTAATAATCAATTATTTTCGATAATCGAATAATCAATTTCAAAGAAAATATGAAAAAAGGATTATTAGAAAATAATAGATAATTCGTTTTATTTTTTGGAAAATCGATTTATCATAGAATCGGCTTCTTAATTAATTGGTTATTTTCGATTAGGCGATTATTTTGGAATTAGTGATTATTTTTGGTATTTCAAAGATAATCGAATTATCGATTTTAAAGAAAATACAATAAAAATAGATTATTGATAATAATCGATTGATCGAAAATAATCGATTATTTAAAATAATCGATCATTCTGTTTTTTTTGAAAATCGATTTGTCAGTTAATCGACTTTTTAATTAATCAATTATTTTTGAAATACAATAAAATAGATTATTGGTAATAATCGATTTATCATAGAATCGGCTTTTTAATTAATTGATTATTTTCGATTAGGCGATTATTTTGGAATTATCGATTATTTTCGTTATTTCAAAGATAATTAAATTAACGATTTTAAAGGAAATACAATAAAAATAGATTATTGATAATAATCGATTGATCGAAAATAATCAATTATTTAAAATAATCGATTATTCTGTTTTTTTTAATCGATTTATCAGTTAATCGACTTTTTAATTAATCGATTATTTTTGATTAATCGATTATTTTCGATTTTTCAAAGATTATCGAATAATCTGTTTCCATGGACGAAAAAAAATGGTTTATTTGAAAATAATCGATTATTTAAAATAAACGATAATTCTATTTATATTATATTTGTAAACACTGATTTATCGGTTAATTGGTTTTTTAGTTAATCGATTATTTTTGATTTTTCAAAGATAATCAAGTAGTCGATTTTAAAGGAAATGACAAAAAATATATTGTTTGAAAATAATCGATTGATCGAAAATAATCGATTATTTTCAATGATCGATAATTTATTTCGATAATCACTTATCCCTAGCGACCAAATGACTTTTAATAGATTTAAATTTTAAAATGTTATCTGGTACAGACATATGCATTTCTAGAGTTTTGTGTGACTCATCCTTTATAATAATTAATATTCCTAAAGAAAGAAGCCTTAATATACTTTTTTCTGAGGTTACAATACAAAACAGCATTTTCTCATTTTGACAAATTTTTAATAATATGTAATAGCCGTAGAAAAAATATAATGTTTAACTCATAAGGGTAGATTTGCAGTATTAGCCTGCGCACATGCTATTTTTATAATACTCGTAGACAATGAGTAACATTTTTTGCTCTATTAACAATATATTCTATTTCAACATTTTACTGTAATCTCTTGCAGAAAAGTCCGTAGTAAATAAACGCTAACGAAATATTCTATAAAAGGTCTTCTCTTTACATAAAATGTCGTGGCATCTGTTTGATATTAAAAAATCACGTTAATTTTATTTCATAATACAAAATTCGATTAAACACCTTTTAAATAAACCTAATAGTTCATTAAGATGCTAATAAACAAAGTCCGGTCCCTGTCACAGAGTTCGGGTCGCCGCGTGTCGCCGCCCAGTTCCCCCACTCCGTTAACCCTTCTTTAGAAATTGGCAACATTTGCGTAGGTTTAAAACCGGTGTATGTTATATCTCTGGTCTCTTTTATCTAAGGTTGAAATACATGGTCATATATACTCGATGAAACAAAATTTGATTTTTCTCGAAAACGGTTCGACTTTAGAGCGTATGACCAAGAGTACCTTTTTTGTGTAGAAAACATTGGCGGTTCAAATGGACGTCTCAAAACCGTATTTTTTCCAGTGGCGTAGAAATTTTTTTATCAAATTCAACTCCCTGTATCGGCATATTGTACCGTGGATATTTTTCAACTAAAAGCTTTGCAGTAGACATTGCATAATTTTTAAAACTTTCTAGATTAATATGGAATCCACTAGATATTTTTGCAAAATAACTTTTAAACGTTTCATAATATTTTCCTCTATCCTTATAATTTCTGACGAAAGTGAAACATTTTCAAAAAAACGTCCAGCAGTATTTCTGTCGTTGCTACTGCCAAAACCAGGTTTAGGTCGATCCACTATTAAGCCTATTTTGAACTTAAAATCCTCTTGAATTTTTTCTTTCTCTCTGCCACGATCTTTTTATTTTCCTCGCCTCTAGCCTGCCATTGCTTTATGGGCAATTTGTATGCCATGTGTAGCAGATATTCAAAAAATCTTATCCAAGTTAAGGCTTGATATTCCAAGAGACAGTGAACTTATATTAATATCTTTCTTCAACTTATTGTAGAACACGTGGGGTATTTTAAAACGTTTATTAACAGAAACGCATCGCCTTAATATATCTGCAGAAAATAACGAATCTTATTTTAGACTTAGCATCTATATTCCTTTGTTAGATAATATATTGCAAGATCTCCAATTTCGTTTTACCGAGGAATCTTTGAATACCTACGAGTTCAATATATTTTTTCCTTCCATTTTACAATTCAAAAACGGATACTGAAATTAGTCAGTCGATTGAAGTAGTTGTGGAATATATAAACAAATTTGAAAATAACCAAAACAGAGATTTAATATTTTTAAAATTAAAATCTGAATTCAGTATTTGGAACAGCGTAAAAAAAGCGATATAGATGGTATCGGTTTATATTCGTCTTGCGATGAAAATATATTTCCTTTATTAAAAAAATGCCTACAAGTTTTGGTCACTCTACCCACATCCCCAACTAGCCATTCATAAAAGTGTATTTGTTGTGAAGTCCTCACATCATCTATTGTATAGTCCAGGAGACAGTGACGATTTTCGCTATTTATTTTCCCAGTCAGCAAGCACGAATAGAGAATTGTAGGATTAGCAATTCTAAGCAAAATTCATATATATTTAGAGGGGGGATCCGATGGGCCTTTATTTCCATTGATAAAAATAGTTTTAGTAGTAAGAGATGTACTGAAGTTAAGTAAACAAATAGTCTGATTAATCTGTATGGATAATATATTTGGCAAGAGCATAAAATACACTTTCAAACGAGTTATGTACACAATTATTTCTACGACCACAATTATTTAAAGAATGTTCCAGGTGTTTTGTATATTAAAGTGTACGCATAGGACACATAAATAAAATCTTATATCACAATGTTTCACCTAACCAGTTGGTTTATTTATAGAAATTAAACATAATAATTGAAGATATTACAGAAGAAAATAGGGAAATAAATTACATTTCCTTTTACACTTTTATATAATAATTGTTTTATTTAGAATTCACGAATCACTTATTACTTATTACTACATTAATTATAATTATTGTTAGTTTCGTTATGTCAAATCATTTATACTAGAGGTGTGAGGAAAATACAGTGAACTGTGGAACGCCAATATCGTTGGATGCGCGTGGTAGAAATGGTCCTATAATACTGCTAAAAACATAGCTAAATTTTCATGGAAACACTGTACTTTTGACATTTGCGATACTCCGACGCATATGCATTATTGATGTAATCTCATGATTTTACAGTAATAGTTTTTGCAATTTTAGTGTGATTTTTAGGTTATTATGGTTATTCATTTTATTTGGTTCTGATCTTTTGCGCTTTTAGAGTATTTGTCTTTTATATAGTTTTTAATTTGAATTTTAATATTGTGGTCTATTTATATTTGATTGCTCCTTTTCGACTAGTGCTTTATTCTTTTTGTGTTAAAATAAGCTTAATAACCATTAAGTACATGCTTCTACTCGTAGTTGATATCTACCTAATCGTCATCGGGGCTTGCAACAATGGGAAAAAGTGTATGGTTTTTTTGGTGTAAAGTTAGACGCCTTCATTTTTCAGGTAAGTTATTTGTAGTTATTTTTTACTTAAAAGGATAGCAATACGTCCTGGTTCGGGGTGTGACTTTTGGGTTTTAGCTATCTGAGCCAAATTGTCGGCTAAGTGTCCTCTTTTAGGGCACCCAGAACCAAAAACTATATAGGTATATAATATGTTTTTTTTTTTAATTATTTTTTAATATGTATGCAGCTTGGATGAGGGCTTTAGGAAGAGATCCTAAGACTGAACACTGACTGCTATAAATGCCGTTTTTAGAGCACATTTCATAGTAAGTGATTTCATTCTAGCAGCAATGAGGAAACGTTTAAAAAACATGCTGTACCAGCTATTACTTTAAGACCTCGTCTCTTTAAGTTATTATTACTTCATTCTAATGCATATATTAAAATGGTTTTTAACTTATGTCGTTATGATTAAAAGATGTAGGTATTTTAGTTATGTTATAATAGAAATATATGATACTTTGTATTGACTGACTTACTGGCCACTGGTCATTCCACTTTTACTCCCTTTTTTCATAAATTATCAAATTATTTAAAAACAAATACATACCTGGCTATTTTCTGTAAATTACATTAAAATTTTGGTATTAATACTTTACTAATAAAACTTTAGTTAATTTATCTTATATACACAACGGAAGAGTTAATTGGATTTTCTCCTTGTTGAGTTTCAAAAATAGTAATTTAACATGATTTAAAAACAAATACATGAAATGGGCAAAATAGGCCTGCAAAGGCACTTTGCAAACAATCTCACTTGTATCGATGTGACGTAATGCGCGAATTCAATCTGGCTTACTTTTGTTAATAGATTGGCGTTCCATTTTAAATATACAGTTCACTGGGAATAGATTATTTAAATATACACGGACCGGAAAAACAAGTACGAAAAAATTCACTGGCTCCTGGACTAGTACTGTATCGAAGGCATTTTTATGAATGAAACAATATACGACCCTCCACAATTGCGGTCTACTCTACTTCCGCTGTTGTCAGACATTTTTTTTTTTGACAATTTAAAGACCTAACAGTAATTCAAGCAAACGCAATAACATTACTACAGTTAAAAACATCGCAAACTTGGCATCAATGTTTTAATTTTATCCAAATATTGCATTTCTGTCGAGGATCATCCGCGTTGACTTCAGAAATTGTGTAATCTGTATTGATTATATATATCTATAGTTAAAAGCACGTAAACTTGGCATCAATGTTCAATCCGATTATTGAGTTTCTACCGCGGACACCACCGTTCATTCTTCAAAAATTTTGTAAATAATCCTATCTGTATTGGTTATATATCTATGACTCTACCTATTAGTGTAGCTTCAGCTGAAAGAAGCTTCTCCTCTCTGCGGCGCCTTAAAACCTGGCTTCGTTCAACAATGGGTCAGGATAGATTAGTTGGACTATCACTTCTGTTTATACCTAGAGACATTCAAGTAAATGTAGACCATATTATAAATAGATTTGTAAATAATAAAAATAGACTACTTGATTTTACGTTATAATTTTTTTCATTTCATGTTTTCGGGTCATGCGAGTATGTTATGCCCAAGAAAATATTTTTGTTTGTTTTTTATGTTTTCATTTATAAGCTTTCATGCTATTAATGTTTTTAAAATGTATTTAATATTTATTGTACATGTAAAAGTTGTTCTTTTTAAATTTACTTGTATTATATGTTTGTTGTTTGTTTTGTTTTTAAATTATATCAGAAATAAAATCAATATTTTCACTACCACCTTAAACTTAAACTCTGGACATCAATATTGTAGCTAATAGGAATATCAAGAATATAATAATAAAAATAATTATAATACAATAAAAAACTACCCAAATTGTGAGCTCACTGAAAAGAACAAATTGAAATTTTAATTTGCTATAGCATTTAAAAGTTGCATTTTATTATAAAAACTGCTTGTAAATAGCTAAAAATAAAATTAAAATTAATGTAAAATTTTAATTAGCTATACCCATTAAAAGCTGTATTTAAGCATATAACTGGTTATTTTTTTTTTTTTATTTTAGAAATACGTTTTAAGCCTTCCACCACGCGTATGCACACACATACACACACGCATACGCACACGCATACACGACATCGTCGTGAAAATAGTCAAAAAGGATTTAGGGGACCCCAAAACGTAAAAATCCATCAGAATCTCAAGGTCGAAAAAGATCATGATTTCTATACTTTGCTTATATGTATACAGATAGGAAAGTAAAAACCTTACAGAAAGATGGTTTGACTATCACTTCAAACTAGAGGTAAATATAGTAGCATTTTGTTCCACTGCACCAGCCCTTGTGCCTATAAAGGACGACAATAAAACACTGTTAAAAAACTATTACAACATTTTAGCCCGATTAAGAACTTTTGTGTATTATTTTCTGTATAAACTTTTTGAATATTTGTTACGGGTTTTATTCTACCTAAATCTATTCCAGTCTAAAATACCCTAATTTACACTATTCTAACTTATTCTATTTGCTAGCCTATCTTATTCTAAGCTACTCTAAACTAAACTAGACTAAACTACACTATTCTAAATTATTCTACGCTTAACTATTTACATTATTCTACTTCTATTTAATTCTAACTTACCCTAAGCTACTCTAATTACTAAACTAATCTATTACTTACCTATTCTACTATAACCTATGCTAATCTCTTTAGTTACCTTTCGATTTAAGAGTGTGCGGTATATAAATGTATACAAATCAATAAAATGGGTCCATTAAATAAATTCATAAAATATCCATTTTTATCAAACATATTTTGTAGTAAAATATAAAATAATGTTTTGTAATAGAGTATAATCTCGCCTGGAGTATATTCAATAATAATTAATACCTTAATAAATAATTTATAATGTAAGTAAATATATTTCGCTACTTTAAACAATAACTCTAGCTCATTTAATTACTAAAAAGCTTTATTTTTATTGTTATTGTTTACATGTCAATTTTAACTCCTTCAGTTGTCCGATTCTTCTAAATTTATAAATAATGACCACAGTCTTAACAGAAATTATCCTATTACCCTTTTGTAGTCAGGGCCTTCTTGCTAAGACATTGACTGTTGTTGGCCATTTTGTGGAACTTCCTTCCTGGCCCAGTTTTTGCTTAGATTCTGATTATGGCATGTGCCAACATTTCAACTAGGATTTTCTATGATTTATTCTTGTGCAAAAACCATAGATTCCTTTAGTCCGATATATTGTTAGTGATCTTTGTGATTCATACGCCTAGTGGTGGATATAGTATCGGCTAAAAGTGTGAATTTAATTTAATAAATTAATAACTAAAAGGTCACATACCATCAAGGGTGAGTTTTTCCAAAGGAATTATTAGTTCACTTACCTATATTCCCAACAGCCTTCTGTATACATAATCGTTACAATCGTCAATGTTTTTCAGACCTCCTTGGTTCGCTCCTTTCATTAGTGCGTTCCTTCCTTCGCTCGCTCCGATTTACAATTCTGAGTAACGCTTTTATTAGAGGAATACTTCTAAGGACTGTGTGCAAGTTCTCTCCACCTCTCCATATAGAATAGGGCTTCTCCACTTCAGCGTTTGTGTGCTAGCAACAGAGAACAGACAATTAGATAACCGAATACGAAGTAATTTTCATAGCGGTCTACCTACCGACATCAAGAGGAAGCTACCTAACTGGACATCGTCCTTCATTGAGTTCAAGACGGTTCCTTTTTCTAACTCTATATTTCGGAGGGCCCCCATCTACTAACGAGATTAGGTTGTTGAGACTCAGCCTACAACAAACAGAGTTAAATACCTGATTAAATACCCAATTTCTTTTTTATATATACTTATTAATTGTAATATCCACCTACCGGGTTTTCTTTTGTAATACGAAGAGTACTCTACGTAACCGCACTTTTACCACCCACTTGGAGGGTTATATATTATAAGGGTATGTAAGTTAAAGGTAAGAATAGTTGTGGGAACGCCTTGTACATAATAATTTTCTTTTGTTCCTAATAATAGTCCGCATTTTGTATACCTGTAATTTGTTGGTTATCATTTCAATTTTGACAACACGAGGTTAGAAGATAATAAAGGCCCATTCACATTCTATCAATCATTTTCTTCTCTCTATTTACAGGAACCCGGCCCTGAGGTTACTAGTCAACCTGATTAGGGGAGTTCGATAATTTGAACCCCTTTATCAGGCTACTTGTAATATATTTTTGGTTAAAAGCTTATCAAATTGTAATACATATTTTCTCATACCTTGTACGTTATCTTACAGATGATAATCTCCAAAGGATAGAGTCATTTAAAAGTATTTTTTTTTTAATTAATTTGTTTTCGAATATAAATCGTGATATGAAAAACCCCTCTTTATTATTCGAAAATTAGACTCCGTTATCAATATGTTTTCCCAATTGGGATTTTATAAGTAGCAAATAAATTTTAATCTCCATTTTTTTTTTATTTTCAATATTAAATTTCAATATTATTTTGGAAAATCTTATCGATGAATTAATGTAAACACATTTCTTAGAAATTAATGCAAATGTCAAGAAGTCACAAATAATGCGCCCAGCAGTTCTTAATCGTATCCCCTTCACAGGCTGTGAATTGAGTCTACGGACTATATTTTGAGAGTCTATATATACCCTATAAATAGGAGTATTAAAAAAAAACTCGGAAATTTCAAAACCAAATTATTATCCTTCAGACATTATTAACTAATTTAACAGGAAAACTAAAATTTAGTACCTACTTTCGCCATAACCTCTTATAGAATGATGATACATATATAGGATGTTGTGAAGAAAATTTAATGGCAGATTCTACATCTCGTACAATTATGAAAGAAAGTTTATATAAACATGGATCCGGAAATGCTCATTATAATTGTAACTGTAATTGTAATTTATTATTAACCGACCGTCCTTTAAAAACCAGCCTATTTATCTAATGCATTAGATTTAATTTATGCTCGGCAACTATGTACATGTCTCATCCCAAGAAGGGCATGCTGTTACCTTATTGGCTGATGGTTAATTTGTATTGGTTGTTTACTATACAACGTGGACTTTTAGCAGATGGGTAAAGGTCGACCTTACTTCGTATCCTGTACTGTTTGGACATTTAATAAAATTCATATTCATTTGGTTTAAAAATATATATATATATTTCAATTTTACAACAAAATTTGACAAAAATCGACGCCTAAACTAAATCGTCGATCATACATCGGTACATCAGCTTAACCAATCTTCCTTAATCATAACACTAGCCTTGAAACCAATCATCATACTAGGCGCATGCGTATTACCGCTGGTCACCCTCGGCATAATACTAGCATCGACCACCCTTAAATTCTTAACGTCATGCACCCGTAATCTCGGATCCACCACTGATTCATTTTTTTGAACACCCATCCTGCAGGTACTAGTTGGATGGTACAACGTGGAGGCCACATTCCTCATAAAGCACGCCCAATATGCATCACTTCCGTATTCTAATTTGTCGCACTCTGGTATTGGGAATCTGATGACTTCGGGGTTGTATTTTTGTAAAGCCGGAGTTTGGATTAACCGTTCGTTGAATCTATAACGGATAATGGTGTTTTTACAAGTGACTAGCCTATCGTAGCTAAAACGTATCTATAACATACCTTATTGCTTCTACCATAACTGTAATATCCTCATCATCTTTGTCGGTAAAAGATCCCGAATAGATCAGTGGATAATCTCGAGGGTTTTTGCTCTTCAACATAATCTGTCCCATAGATTTAGGAGTGAGTAAAGTAGGAATCATCATTAGACAAGGATTCGATTTGCATTCATTGCTCATAGTGGTCGCTATACTGTCAACAAATCCTACACCCTTCCTGACGCCAGGGCCGAGTAGCTGGTCGTTTGGAGGAAATAAAAAGTAGTGAAACCCAAAGTCGGGCCACATCGAATCGTTTTTGGTATTTAAGAAGGTCAAGAAGTTCGTAAGTGAAAGAGAACCTGCAAAAAATATGTGTAGTGGAAAATAATTACTAGCTAGAGATAATATTCATATTATGTATTTGTCAGTATGTAGTTCTTCAATTGTAATAACCTGTGTAACTTGATTTTATGATATTTACTTCTTGTTTAATTAATTACACCCAAAAATATAATTCATTTTGTATTATTCGTTTACATGTCTTAAACGAAGTCTCATCATACAAGCCTATATTATTTTTGCTAGATTTCTAAACACTTTGTAAAATTACTTCTTAAGAAGAAAAGAGTTTGATTATTACCAAGCAACGTAGCTTCAGAGAAAACTATTGAACTATCGATCAAGTTCCTAGGATCACATATCATTCAAATGTGATTAGAAGAATATGTTCCATAAAACTTCATAAACTGAATCTGTTTCTGCCAAAATAATATTCACAACTTTTGCAATCCAATCTTTCATGAAGTTATTTTATAATTAAACAACAATATGCTGGTTATGAAATCAAATAAATTAGAGCAGGGATGCCACGAGGTAACCTGCTAACTCCAGTACTCTAGCTACAGGGTGTAACTAAATAAGTGTAAAACATTTAAGGGGGTGATTCCTCATCGAAAAAAAGATAGGATCTTCCATATAAAGAAACTTCATTGGAGCATCCCTTGTTAAGATGCAGCCCCTTAAAGGGGGTACATAAAATTTGTTTAACAATTTTTTTCACAAGCACTAAACAAGTTACAATATTGAAATTAACCTGACATTTTCTACTACCAAAAAGACACTTAGCCAGTAATTTATTTGGTTTACCCCATGGTTGTAAGGGGTGGAAAACGCAACCCCTAAAATTTCGTTCCAACGTAACTTTTTATCTTATTATTTGTTTACCATTTAAAAATTTATTTCCGATATTTCATTCTAAATAAAAAATGTCTCTTGAATTTTTTGCCCAAAATAAACTAGTTCGCAACAAAAAATTATTTTACGAACAAGATAGATATCGCCATAAAACGAAAATACGAAACTAATTTATCTAGTAGGCCGCTATTAGCGATACTGACAATTACATTGAAATCAAGCTGTCAGTTTGTAAATTTTTGAAATTGAAGTAATACTAATTGTGTATTGTTGTTCTGTTCGTAATTTGTTGCTTTAATAATTCACTTGTTATTAAAATGGCATACACAAATGAGGAAATGGGTGATATGCATTACGTTTACGGTCTGTCGCAGGGGAATGGGTAGAAGCTTCTAGAAGATATGCTGAAATGTATCCTCAACGGCAGCATCCTTCACATAGAATATTTGCCCGACTTCATCAACGATTACGAGAATATGGTTCATTCAACAAAAGAACGCACGATTGTGGTCGCCGTCGAGAAGTAAGAACACCACAGCTTGAGGAAGCGCCCATTATTCATGACTACAGGAAATCTCTAGATATTCAAATACCAGAAAGGGTCAAAAGACGGGAAAATAGAAAAAAACAGCACATGAGCTGGGATCTACCATGTGAACTCAGGGAGGACCATTAGTCTGAACCTGGGGTCACTGAACATTCTTCCAGGCTAAAGTAATAGCAGTAAATGCTTGCGCCAAAGTTATGCTAAATTCCTCTTTAGACAGCCACTGAAAAGGGTTGGTATAAGTACAATCTAAATTAATATAGTCCCTCCAGGCTCTGGCAGAACTAAACAAGGTCACCCTTGAATGGGTGCCGGGACATGAGGGAGTATTTGGAAACGAGTAAAACAGACCTTTTAGCAAGCAAGGGAGTGGAAAAAATCTAATTGGACCAAAACCCATGTGGTATTTTATACCAACATGTTAAATGGGTATTAAAGGAACAACTCAGTAGAGAACACCGGAACTTCCTGAAGTTAGACAGTCCAAAAGATTCATAAAGGAGCCATCCAAGAGCAGACAAAATCAACTGCTAAACCTTAGCAGAAGCGAACTCAAGGCCGTGATAGGACTCCTTACCGGACACTACGGCCTTAGAAGACATCTAAATCCCTTAGGGATATCTAATGATTTTCTATGTAGAATATGTGAAGAGGAGGACAAAACTCCTATTCACATACTATGCCACTGTCGGAACCTTATATGAGAACGGGAATGGTACTTCGGGGTACAATATCCGGAACATAAAGAAATCGCGAAAGCGCCCATCAGACATATTCTTGAATTCATCAAGAAAATCAATCTGATGAGGTAGAAACTGTGAGGGGTACAATAAGCCTAGAGCTTCAGTACGAGTGGGCTTTGAACCACGCCCTAATTCAGATAGATAGATAAAATTGGACAAAGAAATGGCGCATAAGGTTGAATGAAGTCAAATCAATTCATATCAATTACACCAAAAAACAAAGATAACATTTACCACTAAGTATGAACAATCATCAGATTCCCTGTGCTAGCTCAGCAAAATATTTGAGTATGTTCTTAGATGCTAAACTCAAAAAGAAACGTAAACAACTTAAATTTAAAAATGTATTGGCCGCTAGAACGGAATTCTATATACAGTGTGTTCCGCTTTTCATGAGTACTCCCTAATTATTAAGAATGCGATTTTCTTTAAATTTTGGTGGTGATTGTATGTTAGAAAAATTAAGTATTTGGCTTGGTGAACATTTTTATTTACCATTGGCTCTCGGTGTTGGAGGGTAAACAAGGCTTTATTTTTTGGGAAAAGGATTTTAGGGCTTATTTTGGACAACTTTTTCTATCGGATTTAGAATCAGCGTCCCAAAAACCCCTTAATTCATGTTTTCAAAATCTCGAGAGTTGATTTTAACAGAAAAAAAAATGGTTTTTAATAAATTCTTTATTTGTAATTGTGGTAACAAAATTACGAGTCACAATATTTTAGAAGCTTGTCTTTTCAACACAACTACCTTGTATAACAATACACTTTTCAACAATTCTTCTTTAACGTATATTCACTTTTCTTAAAGTTTGAGAAGTAACTTCCTGACATGCTTGCCTAACTCTAATGCAAAGCTGCCGAGTTGCATACACTTTATTTTTCAAGTGCCCCCCAGAAAAAAGTGGGGGGGTAATATCTATCTATCGATCTGGGTGGTCATGGTTCTAAAGGAGAATTTCTACCTATCTACTTTATAGGGAAAGTTATATTTAAAAAGTTCCTAACTATCAGGAAATTATATGCAGATGCACCATCTAATTGAAAGAATGAGTTGTGTCCCTATGCTAAAAGCAATTCCATGAGAAAATCATAAAAATCGTTTTGTAAAAAATGTACAAAAAGTTCTTCGTTCAGGTTATCCAGGAAAAAAGGTCCAAACAATTCGTTGGTTAAATATTCCACATCACACTGTATTGGTTTTTACAATTAATTATCCAATTCGGATTTTGGCTGCCCAAAACCTACAATTTTGACTAGATACCACACCGTTTGTCGTAAATGTTGTCTCGTGCTTTAAGTTATGTTTATGTTCTTTAGAAAAATTCTGTAGTTAAGATAGAATCGTTGCAAAATTCAAACCACCGTTCAGAATCACCATTTAATAGAAAATGTAGAATTTTTGGTTTAAATGCCCTAATCCTATTGCGTTTCAAACATCTCCATACTTTCTTTTTCGTTAAATTCAGTATCTTCGCAACTGTCCTTATACTACCATTTGGATTGTTTCGAAAAGATACGTTTGTCGTCTGGATAGTGCATTTGATTTAAATTGTCTTGAAAAACGCTCCAGTCTTTGCAAATAATCTGTTGATTTCAGCAACGGTATTGTGAGAAATTGGTGCTCGATCATAATGCTTTTCATTAAATATTCCATTTAATTATTACCAAATAAGCGGATAATTTCTACTTTTTCTCCAATTGTAAGAACTACTCTTCGGTTTTGTGCCATCTTATAAACAGTTAAATAACACTGCTTGACTTATTTTCATTTATTACGAATTATTAAATGTCAAATGTTTTTACATTTGTTTCAAAGCACTCTGTGAATAACTTACTCAAAACCAACACAAGTCTGCATGCGAACGGTAACAGAGCGCGCGTATCTTAGCAAAATTTCAAAAAAATCTAAATGATAGTATTAACAGCATTTGCGAGGATACTGAATTTAACAAAAATGGTATAGAGGGGTTTTAAATGCAATAGAATTATGGCATTTAAACTAAAAAATTAAAAATAATTAACTTAAAATAAATTAATTAGTTTCTCTGCTAAAATCAGCTCTTGAGATTTTTAAAATATAAATTAAGGGGTTTTTTGGGATGCCGATTCTAAATCTGATAAAAAAAGTTATCTAGAATAAGCCATAATATTCTTTTCCCAAAAAATAAAGCCTTTTTTTCCCCAACACCGAACGTCAATGGTCAATAAAAATGTTCAATATGCCAAATACTTTATTTTTCTAACATACAATCACCACCAATATTTGAAGAAAATCGCATCATTAATAACTGAGATATTAGGGTGTACTCATGAAAAGCGAGTTCTACTTTGGGGTTGTGCCAGTAACAGCAACGTTATTCAACGGTTCCAGAATAAAGTACTAAGGAAGATCATTGATGCGCCCTGCGACATCCATTGGGACCTACAAATGGACACTGTTCACAGTGCCAAATTTATCAGTAACCAAGAACAAAGATTGCTCCAGTATGTGAATGGTATGGCTATTTAGCTCTTGGACAACACGCATCTCTAAGAAGTCCTAAATGGATCAAGCCATTTGAATCGGTTAGGTGTGATTTATCAGTTTAAAACAGGGGTAATGCGTATTAGTGTTAATTATTTCGTAATTATATAATCGTATGTCAATTAGGTTAAAAAGTTGCTTATTGATCAGATCGTAATATTGTTAAAGAAATAAAGCTTTTACTTCTTTAACACTTTGGTGGCCTTTTCCTTTTAGCTAACTTATTGAATAATTGTAGTGTTAACATGAGGTCCTTTTCTAATATTATCGATAATCTTTCGAATTTTTTAAACTCTTTCATTGTGCCATTTAATAAACCTACTGAGCTACCGAAAAATAATATGTTAGTTACACTTAAATTATATAAAAATAAATACATACTTAGAGGACCTTCTTGACGTATAAAATATTCATACAAAGGATCAGCAGGTCCTTTCGGATAACGAATAGCGTCCAAAGACAGTTTTATTTCATGCCAAGATATCATATGGTCCTGCATAAACTGTCCGACCGGTAAATCTTCCACCACGTCTATCCCAAGGCTCTGCAAATTCTCTTTAGGTCCAATGCCGGATAACATCAACAGTTGTGGTGAATTAATGGCACCTGCCGATAGAACCACCTCTTTTTTAGCTTTCAGTTTTAATAAGTTGCCTCCTATCTCCACTTCTACGCCTTTAGCTACTTTTTCTTCGATTGTTATTTTTTGCACGAAAGAATGCAACGAGATTAAGAGGTTAGTTCTGTTTTGATAGTTGCCTAATATCTTTTTGCCTGTGTTAGCTCTTTGGCCTCTGTCGATGCACAAGGGTACATCTACGGTACCGATTGGTTTTTCGGGGTTCTGCTCTTCTAAGTATTTTATTCCCACTTGTTCATAGGCTTCCTGCAGTGACATTTTGATTGGTTCATCTGCAACAGTAAACATTTGGTTGCTATACTATATAATATAAGAAAATAATGAAATGTTTCACTCAATCTTTAGATTGGAAGAAGTAAAATGTGGTGACTGTTCAGTGAAGAAAAATTAAAATTTCCGTTATAGAAATCTGGTATCTAAGAGTAGCATAGGCGCCCATGGAGGGCGGTGCCTCCTGGTTTTTCCAAATATCATTTTTTAAGTTATATTACTTAATTTAAACAAATGGCAGACCATTGTCTGCTGTAATATAATAATAATTGTGTAAAAAGACATTTAGTTTCTGAATATTAAGAGAAGAACTGTTTTCTGTCTTCACAATATATTTATAATACAAGATGTAACAAAAAGTAGGTAATAAATAATTATACTAGATATTTCTGTGTCAAAAATAGGTTGGTTTCCGTGGTGACTTGTACGTTTTGATATTGGGTGGGCAGTAATAGATGAAAAATTCCCTCTACTAAAATCTACTAACCAAAATTTAATATTGTAACGTATATCCATTTAAAAATTAAGTATTAATGCTCATCTATCCTAAAAAATAAATAGTAATATTATAATTTCTTTGGAAGTTCCCAAATAAATATTTCAAAATTACGAAATATTGATAACTATTTCTGAACTCCCCAAAACAGTGTCGGCTTGTTTATAAGGGGTATAGGGCTGCACTCTCTAGTAACACGGGCAACCAATTTATAAAAATGTAAATTGAAAATGTTTTATGTTATCTACGCATACTAGTTTAAATAAAAAAAACCATATGATTTTTGTTAATATACATTTTTTGGTGGCACAAAATTGATCGAAAAACATTTGATCGAATTGGAAATATGATCGAATATACATTTTATCAAATGGCATTTGATGGAATAACATTTGATCAAAGATATATTTTATCGAATAATATTTTATGGAAAAGACAATAGATCAAAAATTCATTAGATCAAAAGGATTATATATCGAAAATCAACATTAAAAATTCAAACCATGCACCCGTCGATCTAATCCCTTTTACCGGGGAAACTAAACTCAGCGGCTATCTAATTAGGTAGGTACTAATGGTAAAATAAAAAAAAACTAATTTACCTAACCTGTGCGGCCTGGAGCCCTCGATGGTTGCTATGTAATAAAAATATACAAAAAAGAATTAACTAATTTACCTAACCTATTCTATTTAAATTTAACTGATTACTCTTGCACAAGTTAGATAGGTTAGTTAAGTTTTTTATTATAAAAAAATTTAAATAATGTACTCAACCTATGCGGCCTGGAGCCGTCGGGTTGGCCTTGCAAAAAAATATAGAAAAATAAGAAAAATTAGAACAAAAATTTTAACTAATTTACCTAATCTGTGCAGCCTGGAGATCTCAAGGGTTGCTTGCCGAAAAAAAATTATATAAAAAAGAGAAAATAAAAAAAATTAGATAATTTACATAAACCTGTGCGGTCTGGAGCCGTTACGGTTTGCCTCGCAAAAAAAATATAACAAAATAAGAAAAATAAAAACTTAACTAATTTACCCGTGCTATTTAAATTTAACTAATGGCTCTCGCACAAGTTACGTAAGTTAGGTACGCTAGTCAAGTTTTTTTATTTTTTCATTTTTACATATTTGTTTTTGCGAAGCAACCAGCGATGACTCTAGGCCGTATAGGTTAGGTACATTAGTTAAGTTTTTTATTTTTTCTAATTTTATATATATTTGTTTTTACGATCAATTGCTTTTTCTATCAAATCTATTTTCGATCAGTTTTCCTTTCGATCAGTTTTCCTTTCGATCAGTTTTCCTTTCGATCATGGTTCTTTTCGATCATTTTTTTTTTTTTCGATTAATTGTTTTTTTTTTTTTTAATTTGGTGTCATCGGCATCAACTGCTAGTCGCGCCACTTTAGGAACAGCACTGTTAATTAGAACCCAACAGTGAATGGTCGAGTGGGGAATCCTATCAAGGCATCAGACTTAATTTTAAATAATTAAATTAAATGAAAAAATCCCGGCCAACGGTGGGATTCGAACCTGGGACCCTTGGATCCACAGGCAGAGACTCTACCACTGAGCCACTCTTAAAATGTTTTTTTTATCAAATGTTGTTGATCAAATGCATTCGATCAATTTTGTGCCACCCTACATTTTTAATATATCTTACACAAGGAAACTTTTCCATAAGATTGAATTTTTGACTCCAAAATATCCGGCATAAGTTATGAAATGATTAGATTTTGGACAAAGTCCGAACATCTGGGGGGTATTTTATAGAAGGTCGTTTTTATATTTTATGGAATATATCTGTTATTTATGTTTGGAGAAGAAATTTTTTTAAATAAAAGTTACTTATAATATTATCTATAATTTTTGTTCTATAAAAAATTTTCCTGAAATGATCCGTATTCGAGAAATTAGACAAAATGTACAAAAATCTGATTTTTAAGAAAATTGTTAAACTAAAAATTGTTTGCGATATCGATCTCTATAATTTTTTTTACATGATTTTTCTTAAATGAACCGTAATGGAGAAAATGTAGGAAAAGTGCTATATTTAAATTTTTCAGTATTTTCGTTTTCAATGAATATCAATAGAAAAATGTTTTGAGTTAGATGTATGTGGAAAATGTATATATTTAGTTTATCCTCTAAGGAATTTATAGAGGTTTTGCAATAGGTTGTACAAAATAACCAAAGCCTATAATAACTAGATAGGAAAGTCATGTGTTGGACACATCAAATTTTTATTTTTGAAAGACGATCTTAGTGCTAAAATTTTAAACGCAAACTCTATGCATTTTCCAGGTACAAAATGAAATAGGACGGATTGTGTACATTTTATTACGTTAATTTGAGATTATGTTACGTTGTAAAAATTCTATATACAAAATGTATCCACCAGCTTCCGGTCTTTTGCAAAAAACATGTCTTTCATGGTACTTGAGTGAACAAAAATTTATGGACTGATGGTTAGTGGCTTAAAATTTTCAAGAAAACTAACTTGGCGATTTATAACTTACGCAACCCGAATATTGTCGCTTTTATCGTCCTCACAATAAAAAAAAATCATCAATAGGCATAGGTATTCACTGAAAAATAACAATTCAAACAGATAGTTAGAAGGTTTGTTCCAACACAAACCAAATCAGTTTGCGTACTGTCGAGATTCTGCGCAGTCTAGAACAAACCTTAGACTCGAAACTGTACAAATACATAGTGTTCCAACACAACCAAAACTAATCACAAACCGATTTGTGTACTATTATTTGTAACTATTGTCTCTGACAGTTGTGATTTGTATTTGTTAATCGAGTTTACTCTTTATAGTTTTTGTTCATGATCATTTATTTTATTTTGTGGTTTATTATTGTAATAATGCGTCTGTTGAATTTAAAAAATGTGTTCCAACATAATCGACTTCCAAGTTGAGTCCCAATCCCCGACCAGTACCTGACAAGTTGTCAATTACTAGTCATCGACAGATTGTCAACAATAAGTTTTGGACTGGTTTATGTATTGTTCCAAGATCGTTGTTGGAACAAACCTTTAGACTTCAAATTTTCAAGAAAACTAAGTTGGCGGTTGTCAACGTTACTAATAAAAATTTTTGACAAATATGGTATAGAACTGTAAAAATTGTCGATACTACTTATTTTATGTATTGTATTCTTTTGGTTCGATTCAAAGTTCTTGTGAAGGAGTTATTTCAAACATTTTGTAGCTGGTGTGGAGTACACATTTAATAAACAAGCTGATATGTTGCTAGTGCTTGGTTTCTGTAATGGTAACTCTCGTGTAAGTGTTCGGGTATACTAACACCCGCATGCATAGTCGATCGCCAGCGACTCGCCTGAGATTCATCACGGCGTATCACCAGCGATCCGCTGGCCAAAGCCCGAAAAGGTGGCGTCTGGCTAGAGATTGTCACTGGCATCTCTCGCATGTTATTCATTATTCATTTCTTAAACTCAAAAAACAGTGAACGAATATAAAATTTTTCCCTATAAAAGCACATGATAACTAATTTTTCCCTATAAAAGAACATGAAAACTTGCAAAAGATGACATGCCGGTGACAATGTCCAGCAAGTCCGCCACCTTTTTGGGCTTTCGCCAGCGGATCGCTGCTGATACCGTCGAGATGAATATCTGTCGATTCGCTTGCGATCGGCTATGCATACAAAACTTTATGAAAGATTTCCAAATCAACAGATTCCGAATCACCAGACTTTAGTGTATATCGCGAGGAGACTTTGAGAATCTGGTCGACTGAAACCGAACAGAAACAAGGCTGGATGACCTCATCAAGCCAGAACTCCTGTTGCAGAGAAGAAAATACTTGAAATAATTGAAAATAATCCCTATTTTAGTACCCGATGACTTTTGATTACTCACTGTAAAACCGTACTTATACTATTGTGTTTAAATAAAATAATTTAAATTACATTTTTTTCTCTAGCTTCTCTCTTTGATAATTTGCCTAAGAATATACAAGAAGACTAGCACTATAAGAAAAAAATATACTTACTTGAATAGTGTTTAGTTAAAGGCAACAACCCATCAGTTCCTAGCGGCGTAGTCTCAGATGCTGGTGGTAGTACTTGCTCCAATTCCGTAAAATATTCCTTAATGCTGTCCCAATCCCAACCAGTGTTGCCGAGTTCTGCCCAGTGGTCGTAGTTTGCCTTATTACCTTTGACGTACAGCATGGCATTTAAAACGCTACTTCCTCCGAGTACTTTCCCTCGCGGCCACTTGCATTGTTTGTTTTTCATTGACAAACAGCTGGTGTTTTGCGGTTCTGTTTTGTAAGCCCAATCTTCTTCGGTTTCTTGAAGGTTGTACATCAACCCTGGTATCTAAAAGGTTTGTCCCAAAAGTTTATGCTATAATTTCCCGAAATTTTGCTCAGTAAACTTACATCACTAGTAGCAGATGGCAGTCCGCCAGCTTCCAGAACCAATACTCTCCAGTCCTGATTTTCGCTCAATTTGTTGGCCAGCACTGATCCTGCAGAACCTCCTCCGATTACAATAAAATCAAACTCATCTCCGTTTCTTATATTTGGTCCGAAATCTACGGGGTAATTTTTGGGGTTGCCCAAGGAACACTTGGCAGTCAACAAAGTGTTCAATAGCGTCAAAAAGAGTTCTGCGGAAGTTCCGTGAAGGTTTCCAGGACATGTGTCATTTAAACTGAGTGTTGACATGTTTTAATAAGTTACTCTGAAAAACCAATTTTTAAATGAAACTTATAGAAAATAAATTTAATATAATTTGTTAAATATCGTCTTGCTCGTCCACTCAACCAAAAAATAAATAACGATTGCTTTTATCGTGAGTTGAACCCGGGTCGCAAAATCCAAAGTTAAATGTTTAACGACCTGTACGATGAAGACTTATAGTATGGTGCTATTTGTAACAAAACTGCTCTAGAAATGAATTCTGTAGGGGCTTAAGTGTCACAAGCTAAATTGTTAGTGAATTGAAAACTAATATTTCGGAAATTCTAAAACCGTAGGTAATCCAAAATTAGATTATGCAGAAGGGCACTATTTTCAAAAAACGAAATATTGGTACCATTGCATAGAGCGTAACGTGTACTACAATATGACCGCAAAATCCAAAAAGTCACTTTACAACTTAGGTAAATGTATTACATTAAACATTTAAAAATCCATTGGGGCTTACGGCCCTAAAAAATTAAAAATGCGATTTCATCGGTTTCATCTTAAGAAAAAATTGCGAAATATGTTGTACTTTTTATGTTACCACGAAATTAGCTAAACAAGATTTTAAAATAAAAAAATTAACTCTTTATAAAAGTTTCTAAAATGTGTGTATATCAAAACAAAACATCAACCATATTTTTATGTCTTATAATAATCAACTTATTTGACTTTTACTTTTTAAAAGATTAGTGAGCACGAGTTGGGATGCGCCCAAAAAAAAAAGGATCTTCCAAATCAATAAGATTTTTACTAATTGAGAGATCACGTTTCCAAACAATGGAATTTATTTATTCACGGAATATTTAATAATGAGTTAACCAATATTTTATGAAATGAACTTCCTGATTACGGATTCCATGATTATAAGATACAATTTGTAACGAGTGGCGGATTTAATAACATTACATACTTTAAATCCAATATTGTTATTTGTGACGAAAATCGAGAACTATTAGAATTAAACTGAAGGTTTTCCTACATGCGTTATTGATTGTAACAATACCGATGTGCCTATTATTTTGGTTTATTTTAGAAACTTTCTTCCTAGTGAAATTTGGTTAAAATCCTAGGTCAGAAATTTTATTGGTTACGTGGAAGTTCATAAAATAGCCCTTAACGACGCAGTCTAACGAACAACCTACCTGCTTTTCGTACTTTAATAGGTTGCCATACAACGAGTCAATTTATTGGAATGGTAAAAAAGATTAATTCCGAAGATCTGTTTAATATTATTCAAACAATTTGTAATAAAATTATATTCGTTGTTCTTTCTCTTAAAGTATTATGAAGTTTAATGGCCTCTTCAACAGAGCTATCTAGGCTACCCTCAACCAGTGTCGGATTGGGTCGTCAGCCGTCGGTCTACCGATCAATAGACCGGTAGGCTCTCGTTCAAGCAGGAGACTCTTGTTCAGGCAGTGGGCCCTCGAGAAGAACAGAGAAAATCTCGTAAAACGTGGCTCAGATGAAAAAAAAAATAGTGTGCAAAGAAGATCTTTTTTACTCTTCAATGAATCTGACCATGAAAACAAATGTATAGGTTGGCCCTTCTCCCTCCTGAACCGGTAGGGCATATGGGTCCCAATCCGACACTGCCTCCAACAGACCATTCCTTGGGCTTTTTACCAAACCAAGATTTGGTTAAACTCGTAACCAATAATGGAAATGCCCAGCTACTAAAGCTAAAAGATGCATAAAAGATCTTTATAAAAAAAAACAAAAATTTTCTCTGTTCTGGACCTCTTTGAGACCCCGTAAATGTAAAAAACTGGTATCCATGCCAGAAGCAGATCAAAATATAAAAAAAAACTGACTAATTTATAATAGTGAAAACTAGAATAAATATATATAATGCTTGAAATTCTATATTATACTCTTCACAGTTTAACAGACCCCCTTATCCTCCATCTTCAATAAAAAAATCAGAAATACTTCATCCCCTTTTCCTGAAGATTTCATTTTGATATCGCTTTTTTATTTCTAAGTTAGGATTTTTTCAATATTTTAACGCCCCCCCCCCTCCTTATCCCTTAATTTTGATTTAGTATTTTCCCTTATAGAGTTTGATTGTTACTAAAAATTTCATGTTGATATCGTTTTTGGTGTTTGATTTATGTTTTTTATTTCAGCCTCCCTTAATCTCCCCATTTTTTTCACAATTTTTTTTAAATCAATCGTTTTTATCCCTTTATTTAATTTTAAGTTGTAAATATTTTTTGTTTTTGAGTTGTGATTTTTTTTTTTAATTTCAACCCCCCTTTAAAACCCCCATTTTTATTATGAATTTTTTTCAAATTTAAACGGATTTTCCCTTTATAGAACTTGATTTTTGCTAAAAATTTTAAGTTAATATTATTTTTCGTTTTTCAGTTAAATTTTTTTTAAATATATCAACCCCTCTTATGTCCCTATTTTTAGTTAGATTTTTTTAGAATCAATAGGCTTTATTTCCTTGTAGAACTTGATTTTTAATTAATATTTCATGTTGATATCGCTTTTTATTTTTGATATATGATTTATGAGTAGAGGGCGGAATATATGCATCAAAATATAAGAAAATATGCGCATATATATGCATCGTTTTTACCAAAAATATGCAGTTATTTTGTCCAATTATGCCTAAATATGCAAATGCATATTTGTTAAAAATACTTGAAAAAAGTAGAGGGTGGGTAGCTCAGTGGTTAGTGCGTTGGCCTGTGGACCTAGGGGTCCCGGGTTCAAATTCCAGCCGGGACGCGATTTTTTAAATTAATTAATTTATTTAAAAATTAATTCTGATGCCTAGCGAATATTTCCACTTGACCATTCACTGTTGGGTTCTAATTAACATTGCTGTTCCTAATTTGGTACGCTATCAAAGCCATTACACGAAAAAAAAAACAAAAGAAAATATGTAATATAAAAATTTATTTAAAACAAACGAAACACAAAAACTAGTAGAAGTTAAGTATAGAATAGTATAAAAATATTAAATAGTAATATTATAATAGGAATTTATAATTAAATATTTTTCGAAATTTTCTATTAAAAATTTTTGTCTTCTGTCTGTAAAAATATGTTTTGATATAGAAAAGGTCCTTTCAACATCTACCGAAGTAATAGGACAATACCGTAATTTTGGAAGTAATGTACAGGGCCAACGTAAAACTTCTTTGGAAAATTTTCCCTCAAAAATGTTTTTCACTTCCCTTATTTCATTGAACCCTTCATTCTTTAATAAAGTTGTATTTAATTTTTTTCTAATCTTAAGGCCTATGTCACCAGGAACATTGTTACATTTATCGAAAACTGTTGCAATAAAATTTGTTGATTCGATTAAACTTAAATTTTTCTTTTCCAATGAAGTTATTACATCAGGTAAAAAAATAAAATTAACCTTTATAAACACAAGTTGCTTAGGCACAAGGGGATTTTTTAACAATTCTTTACTTTGCACTACACATTGTGAATTGTCTTCTATATCCAAAATTAAATCCTTAATTGCTTCAAAATTTTCTGCATAGAATATAGCTGCTTTAATCCATGTCCCCCATCGCGTAATTACGGGTTGCGGGGGCAAACCCCTACCATTCTCTCTTTATACAACTGTACTCTTAAAGGGGCGCTTTTAAAAATATTTTTTTCACATTCGAAATTAGCTTGTTAACCAAGGGATATTCTGTTCTCACAGTTTCTGCAACTAAGTTTATTCCATGCAGAAGACAAGTAACGTGGACCATATTTGGATAAAATATTTTTAAGTTTTGCCCTACTTTTATCATATGTGGTGCTGCGTCAGACAAAAACACTAAGAACTTCTCTGAGGGAATTTGATTTGGTAAAAAAAAGTTCTGCTAGAGATTGTTGAATAAATCGGGTAACAGTTGTATTGTTAGTTTTTTCTAACTGTTTTGATGCAATTAAATATGATGTACCTGGTTCATTTTCTTTTAAGGCTCCAATCATAAGATGTACCATATATCTTCCACAAGCATCTGTGCTTTCATCAACAATGATGTAAAAATTGCTATCGTCCAGTAAAAATTTAATTTCTTCTATTACATTTATATATATATAGCATGTACTTTTTTTTTCTGAGTGTAGATTCGTCAGGAATGGTTTGATTGCAATATTTTTGTAAAAATTCTCTTAGATGTAGGTTTTGTAACTTCTTTAATGGAATATTTGCCGCAACAAGAGCTTTGCACAAGTCCTGATTAAATACCTCCTTGTCACTTTTTGTTTTGTCGTCGTTTTGAAATGACCTCACAACGCATTGTGAACCGGTGGTGATTTCATTTTTTGCAATTTGGCTTTATGCAATGATGTTTTCACGTGTTGAACCACTTTGAACTTTTTTTCGCAAACCACTATTTTGGCACAAGCTTTACAAAAAATTTTATCCCCATTGATTTGCAACTCTAGAAAGTTAATAATCCACGAAGAAATTCTCGACATTTTAGGACACTTTTAAAACAACAAATTATTACAAGACTTTTCACTAGGCAAATAACGAGGATACTATCTCATTAAACTGAATGAAAAACATTCAAAATATTCCGATATTAGGTTAGATTGGTTACAAGAAATTACTGAGAATTTTATATAAACCGTTTTATTGCATTGTAGGTAATACTTTATCTGTGTAAATACCATCTATTAACAATTACCTTAATGGGCTTAATCTCTTAAGAAGGTAAAAACCCAGTGCATGCTACCCTCCAAGAACTCATTAACAAGAATTTACAAGAAGTGACACTTAAAAACAAATACAAAAATTTAAAAGGTCTTTATTTCAAATATATCTGTATAATCTGTTAAAACAGTTTTTGATTTGCACAGTATAGTAATACATTTTTTTTTTTTCGAAAATATGCAATATTTTCTTAAATTTTCTGAACTTTGGTAGAATATGCAATATTTTCTGAATTTTGGAAAAATATGCAATATTTTCTGAACTTTGGTAAAATATGCAAAAAATGCATATATATGCATTTTGCATATATTCCGCTCTCTATTTATGAGTTTTAAATTTTAATCCCCCTTAAACCCCCCATTTTTAATCAGACGGCTTTTTCTTTTTATAGTTAATATCATTTATTGTTTTTAAATTAGGATTGTTTCAATATTTCAACCGCCATTTTTATTTAGATTTTTTCAGAATTAATAGGCCTTATCCTTGATTTTTATTAAAAATTTAATATTGATACAGCTTTTCGTTTTTTATTTATGATTTTTTTTATTTCAACCCCTCTTAACTCCCACATTTTTAATCAGTTTTTTTTTTCAAAATTAAAGGAGTTCTTCCTCTTAGAGAACTAAAAATTTAAAGTTGATATCATTTTTGTTTTTGAGTTAGGATTATTTTAAACATTTCAACCCCCCTTAACCCCTCTCCATTTTTATTTAGATTTTCTTCAAAACCATTAGGTTACGTTCCCTTATAGAGCTTGATTTTTGCTAAAATTTTAAGTTGATATCATTTTTTGTTTTTGAGTTAGGATTTTTTAAATATTTTAACCCCCCATATTTTAACCCCCATTTTATTAATTTTTTTAAATCAATATGCTTCATGCTCTTATAAAGCTTGATTTTTTCTGAAGATTTCAATTTGATATCGTGTTTTTTTTTTGAGTTATGATTTTTTTTTAATTTCAACCTTCCTTAACCCCCACATTTTTAATCAGATTTTTTCAAAATCAAAAGCCTTCGTTCCTTTATAGAGCTTGATTTTTCCTGAAATTTTCAAATTAATATCGTTTTCCGTTTTTAATTTATCGTGCGGGCAAAAAAAGTGACATCGGACGAAGCGACTGCATAATACTCTTCACAGACTATTGTGTGAAGAGTATAATAATATATAAAAAAAATAAGAATAAATTGTAAGACACTTGTGTCCAAGGTAAGCTATAAAAAAAGAATACTAAACATAACTAATAAAAAACTAATTTCTTGTAGGTAATATTAAAACTTAATTTAAAAAAGAAAAGAAATTTGAAACAGATGTAAAAAACAAACTAACAAACAAAAATAACAATGCCTAAAGCAAAAAATAATGTTAATTAATAAAATACCATACTAAAGAAGACGCTGATCAATGCCGAAAGCTCTAACATATGATTTTCATTTAAAAACCATCTAAATACAGGCACCTAAAAACCCAAAAACTTATCTAAAAAATTATAAATTAAAGTGCAAGAAGTTAATACAAAAGAAAGCAGATACCCTGACTACCCTAAAGATTGTTATTATTGACGTTTACTGAAAATTTTACAAAATACGGACTAAGAATAAAGCACCAGAAGATATTATAAATTTTCAAGATGTTCTTCGGTTTGCTCTTAATAACTGAAGCTTAGCGGTTTATTAATTATTTCGTTTAAAGTTAATCACTTAGAGCCCTTAATTATAAAATTTGCACCGTTAAGCCCTTACTGTAAAAATTTATAGGTATTTGGGTATAACAAATCGCCCTGCACTTTTTTGCTTAAATACAAAAATGTGAAAAACTTGTTGTTGCTATTATTTATTTAATTATCCTTAATATAATTGTAATTTGTTTCAACTTACGGTCTGAATTTGACATCTGCACCTATAAATATCACTATGCAGAGATACTTAATGTATAAATTATTTCGTTCATTATATATATTTTATTGAATTACATTTTTTTTATATGCAATCTACTATACTTTGATAACGAGAAACAGCTAATTACTGATGCCTTCTACCTATGGGGCCTCAACCAACTAGCAAAGTAGCTTTATAATTTTTAGTTTTACATTATATTTTATTAACATCATATTGATTACTGTTTCTAAAATGCTAATTTGTTTTACTAAAATTTCAGAAATCACTGAAACTAATTTGCCATGTAAATTAATTTTTTACAATATTCTTACATCAAAATTATAAAATAGTTTCCACAATAACTATGAAATTGTTACATACACATTTAGGCAACTATTCTATATAGGCACAACATTTCAGCCAATAAAATTATTTATTATATATTTATTATATATTTGGTTATACTCATAATAATGTCCATAATAATCCTTTAAAATATACACACAACCAAACTTATATGGAATCATATATTATTTTTCATAATTTTTGAGATGTATGAACATTTTTTGTTTATGAATTAAACTCAGTCCTTACCAAAGACTAGAGTAAGATAGAGTAAGATAGAGTAAGATAGAGTAAGATAGAGTAAGATAGAGTAAGATAGAGTAAGATAGAGTAAGATAGAGTAAAATAGAGTAAGATAGAGTAAGATAGAGTAAGATAGAGTAAGATAGAGTAAAATAGAGTAAGATAGAGTAAGATAGAGTAAGATAGAGTAAGATAGAGTAAGATAGAGTAAGATAGAGTAAGATAGAGTAAGATAGAGTAAGATAGAGTAAGATAGAGTAAGATAGAGTAAGATAGAGTAAGATAGAGTAAGATAGAGTAAGATAGAGTAAGATAGAGTAAGATAGAGTAAGATAGAGTAAGATAGAGTAAGATAGAGTAAGATAGAGTAAGATAGAGTAAGATAGAGTAAGATAGAGTAAGATAGAGTAAGATAGAGTAAGATAGAGTAAGATAGAGTAAGATAGAGTAAGATAGAGTAAGATAGAGTAAGATAGAGTAAGATAGAGTAAGATAGAGTAAGATAGAGTAAGATAGAGTAAGATAGAGTAAGATAGAGTAAGATAGAGTAAGATAGAGTAAGATAGAGTAAAATAAAGTAAGATAGAGTAAGATAGAATATGATAGGGTAAGATAGAGTTAGATAGAATAAGATAGACAAAGATAGGGTAAGATAGAGTAAGATAGACTAACAGATCAATATAGACCAACATAGACCAACATAGACCAACATAGATTAATATAGACTAACAGACTAACAGAGACTGATATATTAGATTAGGATATACTAGACTAAGATATACCAGATTAAGAATTCAAAGTGTCAATAGTATATTACATTACGAGTGTGGAAAATCATTTTTTACACAAGTTATGTACAATATTTTTCCTACGACCACAAAATATTTTCATCAAAAAATGTAAAACCAGGTTATTATTATAAGAATTAAAATATATTTAGATAAATAATCAACAATAATCGTATTTATTCAATTTTTATATTTGCTAAACAAAAAAAAACTGAAAAAAAAAAATTAAAAAACAAAAAAAAATTCTGCCCCATGCAAGGATTTGAACGCGGTCGCTCGCCAGGTCCCAAATGTATAGTATACCTTCTGTGATAGTTTCTGTCCAAATAGTTTCTGAACAGTGCTGCTGAGACTCTTCATAGTGATCTTGATTTTCATTTTCTGTTTCGGATATTTCCATATCTTCCAATTCATCTTCAGAATACGACGGAACAAAGTCTCTGTCTGCAATTGAATCATCAGAATCCTCTATGAATTCTTCCGAACTAGAACTGACATTTACACTTGTTGCTAAATTAAGAATATTTATCATTCGTGAACTCATACTGATACGTGTTTACTCAACTGTGACTAAAAAGCAACTAAACCGGCCACTGAGCCAGGGTTGCCAGATCTTGTGCTATCGATTTCGCAGGAAAACTGACTGGAAATAGCCCAAAATCGCAAACGCTCTCTAACGTCACAAAATACATCACCCGTTGAGCGCATGCGCATAATATGAAAGTTTCGGACTCTTACGATTGCTTACGATGACATTACCTGCTCTGGCCAAGTACTGTCAAGGTGGAAGCCCTTAAAACAAGAAGAAGAAGACTCTTACGACGAGCAACAAAACAAGGACAAAAACGTCTTCACTACTTACTGCTACCATACTGCTACCATACTGCTACCATACTGCTACTTACACACATGTAGAGTACGAAAAACATGGCGGACAATTTAAGTAAATAGTTTAATAGGTCTTTTTATAGTTGAAAATGGTCCGCCATGTTTTTCGGGCACTTTACACGTGTAAAAGCAGTGAAGACAATATCTTTGTCTTTGTTGATGTGGCGTGGCGTGTGGTTGTGGTAGAGCATAGGTAGAGCAACAGAAACCAGAACTGACAACTGACAATCGAACGATGTTTCGTTAAAAAAAAACGGAAAACACTGAAATGTTCAAATGTGTGCGCACTGTGCCGCTCGTAGCCCAAAAATCGCAACTAAATTATTAGGTAGCCCAAAATTGTCGCCCATCACAAAGTCAAAAAACTGATCGCAAATTAAGAATACAAGTAGCCCAAATTGCGATAAACCACGCTATCTGGCAACCCTGCACTGAGCACTGAGTTGTACAACAGTTTATCGCATCTCATCATTTTGCGCAGGCGCATTACAAATAGTCGTGTTTGGTACGTCCTGGTACGTCCCGTATGTAAAGTTGTTTAAGTCAAGTACGGTACGGGTCCTATATGCCCCGTACTAGATTATTATCAAAATGGCTGGTACAATTAACGACAGTCCAACCTGTATAAGTTTCATAAAAAAATATTAAAAAATAAGAAAACTGCAGCTTCCGTACTGTGGGTAAAATTTTTGACTTATTTGCTGTCCTCCAGATAAACTTTATACGGGATATATTTACCCCATACCGTAACGAACGTGTTAAGGGGGTAGTAATGTTTTTAAACTTTTTTTGCATTTTTTTATATTTGATTTTGTAAATGTAGAACCTTTCAAGAATATTGTAAAAAAATTTGAGATGAATCGGAGCAAAACTAACGATGATACAGCGGTTTGAGTAACCACGCCTCATATATGACTTAGCGCATCAGAAAAAACGAGCGCCCTACTATTACCTGGCAGTAAGGGTGGCTTCAGAGGAGGGGGGCTATGGGGGCCATGGCCTCCCTGAGATAAAAATTCTTACGATTTATGAGCATTTTATTCAAAAAATATGCTGAAAAGAGGAAGGCTAAAGGCAATGGCCCCCACCGAAAATTTGTTTCGGAGCCGCCCTTACCTGGCAGTTGTTTCGTTTTCTATCTAATCCCTAACCTTACCTTCTACCTTTATTTGTAGAAATTTTAACACAAATACAATCGTGTTTATATCTGTACTGTATATAATTTAGTGTAGCATTGGCCTGTCAGGTTCTTTTGCTTTACTAACCTCTATGCAAGACATGAAAATCAGTATTGGATCAAGCGCTCATGAAAGAGGATTCGTCGTAGACAGGAGCAAAAAGATGCTTTAGACGTCATGAATGATAGCAACATCCTTTATGGACCTGGCGTCGATGATTCAGTGTGAAATAAGCCGATAAAACTCGCTTATAAACGTTTTATTCTAAATTTTTTAGTGTTCAAAACTTTAAAGCGTTTTTCCTACAACTCACGTTTCCAAAGACGGTGCCCCTCATAACTTCAAAACTACTGCACCTATCGTTTTGAAATTTTGAACACTATTTTTGTACATAATTTACGAGGTAACGCTGGAGAGTTTTTCAAATTTATTAATATTTTTTATTTTATAATAACAAATTATTTTATTTTGTTTTGCAAGAATCGCGTTTTTTACTTCAAAGTGTTCCCATAAAGTGAAAAATATAAATTTCGAAATCCCTGATTTTTTATTTCTGATGATCCAGCACCGAGTTAGGAGGGGCACCGCAATTTTACTTTTTTCCGAGACGCCTCGGAATAATTGCAGTCTTTTCCGTATTTTTTAATATTTCTACATGAAAATTTGACACAATATTCTTTGAATGTTACATTTTAATGTATCATTAGTTTAAATAAACTGATATTAACTGTGTCGTCAAAAAAAATTCACAAAAATGTGCATTTTTTTGCACAAATTAACCTTACCCCCCTTAAGGTTATAACGAGGTTGGTCGTTTAAATTCGAACGCTCGTTCTAATTATAATTCTCTGTAGTTTTTACATGCACTTGGGCAAAGCGTATTGGAAAACGTTCAGTAGCCGACACTGTATAAAGATAATTGCATAAAAAAAGTTTTTATTTTTGGTTATAGCATTTATAATAGTCTTTAACTAACTTCTAAAAGTGGCATATCGCATTTTTGCTTGCTATTTGTAGTTTTGGACGCTGTCGGGAAGCCTGTCAAATTAAACATAATGTTTCTTTTTAATGCATAATTTTGTTTTTATGGGCATTAACAAAATTTTCTTCCAGATGTCTATAAAAATAAAACAATTCCTTTGCAAGTATTTTTGTCGTCTGGTTTTACTATTTTCGGTGTATGTGTAGGAACTTCCCTACATCGATAGTAGCGCAAAACAGAAAATGCTTGCAAAGGGATTTATTGTTATAGACGTCTACAAGCAAATTATTTAATTGCCAGCAAAAACGAAAAAACATCAATAAGAAACATTATTTTTTAGTTTTTTAAGTTACACAACATCTCCCACCACTGGGACATAGTACATGTTGTTTACCCTCCCCCCTTTTTCTCCCTCGTACCTAACTACAAACAGCACTACACTTTTTGCAGTCAGATGAGGAACTATTATAATAGACCAGGGTCGATAATTTTGAAAATGGTAAAAAGTGAAAAAAAAATTATAGTAGGATGAAACCTGTTAAAAACAACAATCAGGATAATTTAAATATCTTATCTGGACATGAACTGACCACTTTTTATAAATCTTTTTTTATACTCTCATATCTGACCTTTTGAATAAAATGGCTTCTTGCTGAACCACCTGGGTTTAAGTTTTCGAATTTTCGGATTTATTTAGCCAGTATTTTCAACCCTCATCTTAATTCTTACAAGTAATGTTTCATTTAAGTTGAATCACATATTGTGGATTTTATTGCTTGTAAAAGAAAGGCCCCTCACATCTGTGGTAAGTTCAACCTGTCCATGCTTTCCTAAAAATCAATTATTAATAATGTTGTTTCCTTTTAGGCCTTTAAGTACTTATTTACGTACTTATTTACGTACTTATTTACGTACTTATTTACGTTTTATGCATTCATTTATTCATTGAATATTTATTTGAACAAGATTATTTGAATCGAGAGATATGACCGATAGATATTGAAGGTTCGGTATCTACCACCGATTTATCTGCAGCACCCATATAATTCATTGGCACCTTCTGGAGACATCACCAACCATTACCGAGTCCTGAGTTATCAGTCGATAGTAAGACTTCAAATCCCTCAGCCTTCAAGTAAGGACTACCTTTCTTATTTTAATGTACCTGAAAGTAGCGGCTCTCATTACAATCTGTACACTAAAGTGAAGTACAATATACAGGGTGTTAAAAAAAAGTGTCACAAAATGAAATGGTGAATAGTATGACCCAAAATAAGCAGAAAAGTTTTAATAAATATATGACCGCAAATTAACGGTTTTGGAGATACGGACCATTTTGTTTTTATAACAATTTTTTATTATTATAAAAAAACAATGATATTTATAAACAATCAATAACAACATAGAGTTAAATGAGATGTTCAAAGTGCCCTCCCTCCATTTCAATGCATTGCCATTTGCACGACCGTACATAAAATGCATTTCAGCTAATTCAATATTAGTGTAAACAGGCATAACGAAAATTTATAAAATTATTCACCCACAACAAAATAATAACTGCAAATAGTATCTATGAAAAAACATCGGTAGACTCCGATAAGAAAAGCAAGTTTTTGAGAATGAAAAAAGATAATCAAAAAATGATACAAAACACAAAACACTCCGTATCTCTGAAACCATTCATTTGCGGACATATGTTTATTAAGACTTTTCTGCATATTTCGGCCCATACTACCTCCCGTTTTATTTTGTGACACTTTTTTTTAACACCCTGTATATAGTTGATAAGATTTAAAATAATAATTAAAACTCACTTTTTCTGTGCACCTTATAGTACTACAAGGGGGAACAACGTAAATCACCTTTATATTATTAACCGTATAGAGAACATAATAAACATTTGTAGGGATACTCCATGGTAAATTTTGTGCATCAACTAAAAGATAAAAATATTAAATCAGATCCCAGGACAAAATACTTTCATTAACCACCCCACTCTCCGAATAATAAATTTAATAGAGCTAGCTTGGGAAAAAAGTAATCTTTGCCACCCCTTACAGTCCTGGGGAGACTAGGAGCGTGGCAATATATTATGAGATTTTATATGACATAAATGTAATTAGAATTTTATAAATCAACTTTTTGACTAAAAAAATTGCAGCAATCACATTTTTTAATTGAAATCCCCCCTTTAAATCCTATCTTTAATATTTAGAACAACTATTTTCGCATGTTTCTTGCAATTTTTATGATTTATGAATTTGTAATTTTTTTGTTTATCAATGTAACATAGAATCTGACGTTTTTCAAGTAATTAAAGTGTCAATTTTATTAAATAGTTCAAAATTGTACATAGTGATTAAAAAAAAATTTCGGATTCGAGTTTTTCTTTTCTTTGCATTTTCTGAGAACATTTACCATAGTTATGTATATATTTTTTTACATTATCAGAAAGAAGAGATTTCAACGAACAAATAACTCCTCGACTTTTTTTAAAAAGCTGATATTTTGACGCGAGAATTTTCGATTGATATTAAGTCAAAATAAGGTTACAAAATAAATATTTCAAATCAAAAAAATTACAGTGTCTTAAGGACATAAAAAGGTAAGTTTTCACCAAATTTTGAGAAAAAAATTTTTTTTCATAAGATAAAAACAAAAAACCAAAAACTTGATTATTTGAATTTTTCACATAAATTTTGAGGTTATGTGAAAAAAGTGTAATTACAAAAGTTGTAGGTCTCTTTATTACCTACAACTTCGTCATTTAATTTTTTTCCATAGGACTTGTAGTTTTGCCGGAAATCGAGATACACCGTTTTTTACCCTTAAAATCTCATCCACTTCCACTTCCCCACCTCAGATCGGCCGTAAATTATTATTCCTTTCATTTTTGTTATATTATCGTCCTTTTTTAACGGGTTTCATCCTACTATTATTTCTTTTTGTTTCAAAAATTATCGACCCTGGTCTATAAGTGTTATACCTAAAACTAAAAACTTGTGAATAATTGGACTTTAAAGTCTTCCATCTCAGTACCAACAAACTGAAAAATTACAGAATCGAACTTTGCATTTATCTAATTTTAACTTTACTATAAAAAGATACAATCGCACTTTAGATTGGATACACTTAAACCTTAAACTTGTCCACTATAATATGAAACAATTACATTTTGAATTAAATACATTTTAAAGATTAAAACACTATATAAAACAAAAGAATTATACTTTGAAAGGAGTATTAATTTATTATCTACATATTTTTATTAACAAAATACAGAAATATTGTTATATAAGTATTTCTATTATGTATGAAATGGCACATCAAATAAATGCAATGGAATTTTTACAATGTTATTGAATTATTGCTTCGCTTCCTTTTCAGAGAATTTCAAGCTGTGATTGTGATTGTTTGTCAATGTACAGCCGCATTCACCAACAAAACTTAACTGGCTACTAACAGACTGTTAAGTAGCTAATCAGTCAGTTAAATTATTTTTTGGTATTCGCCGACCACATGTTATGGCTATCGGAGGGTTAAAGTTAACAGCTTGAATTTGGACAGTTAAGAACTTAACTCCCTGATATATGACATATTTAATTGACTGTTGTTATCATTTATTATTTTTATTGCGAAGTGCTTTGTATCGTAAAAGTATAGTTGACAAAAACAAGCTAATGGATTTTTTAAATAATAATTTTTACATGAAAAAAATAGACTTTTATAATTTATTATGATCTTCAACAGAAAGTGAGTACATTTTAATTTTTTTTTTTTAAGTAGGTTAAAATAATACAATATGCAACCGGAGTTGTAAAAATACTACAAAAAAAAAAATAGTATAAATTATAAAAATATTCAGTAGCAAAGTGGAAATTAAACAAAGAAATAAATGGATAGCTGTAAAATAAGAAA
>OV651815.1:12326748-12334598 GCA_927349885.1 Psylliodes chrysocephalus
TCACGAGTGAATGAAGCCTCGTCAGTATACAATAATATTTTTAGAAAATCAGGAATATCAACACATTTTTGAATCATCCATTCACAAAACTCCACTCTCTTTTCTTCATCACCTGGATATAAGGCCTGGACTTTTTGGATGTAATAAGGATGTAAACCTTGTTCTTTAAGTGTCCGCCACACAACAAATGAGGACACTCCAATTTCAAGACCTAGTCTTCTACAACTTAATTGAGGCCGGTTTTCAACAGCTTCCAATATTTCTTCTTCGGCCGCCAATGTTCTTTGTGTTCTTGTTCTCCCTCGATCTGCATTGATACTCTCAAATTTTCCATGGTCTCTTAGATGCTGAACAGTTGAAATAAACGTACGACAGTCCGGAATTCTCCGATTTGGAAACCGTTCGCGATACAGGATTTGTGCTTGCCGAGAATTTTCTCCAGCGGCCCCATAAACCAGCACTATATCCGTTAGTTCAATATTCGTAAATAGTGGCATCGTAAAAAAATATTTAAAAGTAATCGTAACAACACTTTTTACCAACTTGGAAATGACGCGCTCATGTTAGCCAGATTCGTAAATCAACTAAAATTTTAATAATCTATAGTTTCAAAAATGTATAGTTTAAAAACAATCATTTATCAAATATTCTAGTTTTTTGATAACGAGGGTAGTAAAAACCACTCTTCGGAAATAGAAATTAATTCGAAAATCTTGGCAACATGGTTATTTCTTACAAGACTAGTTTTCTTATCATCTGACAAAAACTTGCATATTAATTACTGTTGATGTTTAAAATAGGTAAATAAACCTAATTTATATAGGTCATCCTCAAGATATCAGTGAAGTACGTTTGTTTTAGAATTAATTTTCAAAAATTAATAACTCCCTTAATAAGGGGTATTTTTAAAAAATAATATTTTTCTACATTCAGTGGGGATCTGCGCAATACCCAGTTTTAATATGTACGTGTATTTCAATAAAACCCTGTATAAAGAACATCAACAAAATTCAAATGATGAGGAAAAATAAACATTTATACGTCACCTATCGTAAACAGATAAATGAGTTAATTAAAATTACTACCGAGCCAAAAAACAAAATAATTCAAATATTACAAAATATTTATGGAATCTGGTTAATAAAAAAAAATAAAAAAAAACAATAATATTCAGACGAAAGAGTTAAAGAGAAAAAATAAATTGTTGAGAAATTTATTAATTATTTTGCTTCGGTAGGAGAAAATCTAGCACGAAAAATATTAAGACCAACAAATCCATCTCCAACCCGGAAAAAGAATTGTAACACTTCTTATTGGTTACTAGTGACTGACGAAGAGATTAGAGACATTATATTGTCACTTAAAATAAATAAAGCATCGGGAGTAGATAATGAAAGCCGAGTTATTTAAAAACCTGCATAACGAGCTAATCAGACCTATTGCTGATCTCATAAATTTGATATTTGCTAGTGGGGTCTGTCCCTCCATATTGAAAACACTCCAATTCATAAAAAAGGTCAAAAAGATCAAATGTCCAATTATAGACCCATATCCCTAATTACTACGTTGGCTAAAATAATGGACAAAACTGCAAAGAAAAGACTTCATAGAAAAACATAAATTATTGTCAGAGCGACAATATGGATTTCAGAAAGGATTATCAACAAATTATGCAATTAAAACCTTGGTTTCCTCAATATATAACTCCATTGATTAAACCGAACCGCTCAACAGTACTGTTCCTTGACTTAGCCAAGGCGTTTGATACTGTGAGTCATTCGCAGTTGTTAGACATCTTGGATGATGCAGGGATACGGAGACTCCCATACAAATTTTTCGAAGACTACTTAACTAACCGAAAACAAAATGTTAGAATCAATAGAGAACTCAGAAGAGAAAAAGTTGTATTGTTTGGAGTTCCTCAAGGTACCGTACCGGGACCAATCCTCATTAATTTGTACATGAATGATATATTTTCTTTTAACTCTTCGGGAAAGGTAATTGGTTTTGCAGACGACACTGCTGTAATATATAGTGACAAAACGTGGGAAAATTTAAAAATAGAATAGAAACTGATGTAAAAAAAATATTTGATATATTCAAACACAAAATGCTTACGGTTAACTACAACAAACCCTATATCGTTCCGTTTACCAGTTATAAACACAAATTACCACTTTATAATAAAATTGCTATTACGGACAACAATATGGTTACTGAAATGTCTTTAAAGTCTGAAATTAAATATCTTGGTGTAAAAATATTCACATTTAAGATGGAGACCTCACACTTATCGGACGTAGCTAAAACATTAAGGTTTTTATTATATAAATTTAAATATATAAGTACAATACTAAACTTACCACATCTTAGAACAATCTACCATGCACTTGTGGAATCGAGTCTCAGATATGCCATCATAAGTTGGAGAGGTACATTTCCAAGTCAAAATTTTAAAAATTATGTATTGTAAAAATTTAAAATTTAACACTAATCTTCTGTTTAAAAAAGCAAATGTAATGTCTGTGAGGCAGCTATATCTTTTCATTTATTTTAAAACCGCATTTACCTGCAAACACCTGGCCATCATTATCATACTAGAACTAAAACAAAAGATTATATACAAACACATACTGCTAAAAAACCATAGGTACAAGATATTTCGATTTTGTAGCACCCCGCTTGTTTAACTTCCTAACTGATATGTATAAAATGTATATAAGAAAACTAAAATCAGCTAATCTCCTAAAATCGATTTTTAAAACTTATATAGAAACATTAGGATCTAAAGAGATAGATAATTGTATGTGTTGTGTGAGAGATATGGCTTCGGACGGTGTCCATTTGCCACAGAATGTTTAAATAATAGAAACGGAATACAGAAAAGAAAGAAATAAGAGTAGGGTCTCAAATATCTAGCTTAGTGTCGCATATAAATTTAATTAAAATATCGAGGATATGTTTATCGGTGCTTGTCAGAAGGGATGTCAAATTTAGTGGTAGAGGAAAATTGAGAGAGATTAAAGATTTATATAGCCCAGATGTTTGTAATGCATGATTTTGACATTGAAAGAAAAGGTGATTGGCGTCTCCAACCGACGTATTATTGCAAGTGCAAGTGGGAGAGTCTATGATTTTTATTTTATGTAAATGGGCAGGAAACCGTCCATGATTTAATTTGAGACGTGATAGTATAGAAGTATATTTTTTGGGTAAACCAAAATTGTTGAGATGAGGAATATTATTAGGAAGTTGCCTATGAAGTTGAAAATAATGACTACTTGAATTTTTAGAAACATCATGGTATTGGCTTATCCATCTGTTTCTTATGTTTTTCTTGTGTGAATTGACGATATCAGGCAATGAAGAGACTTTGGTATATACACCGATCCTACAGGCAGCCTTAGCTTCTTGATCTACAATTTCATTTCCAGTGAGGCCACAGTGTTCTTTAACCCAAATAAAATTAATATTTTTGTTGATAGTCCTCAGATTATATAATAAATTTTTAATTTCAAATACAATTTCTTGTCGAGCCTTGGATAGCCTGTAAGACCGACTTTGAATCAGACACAATAACGAACGCTTGAAATGGACTTAACTTACACCACAAAAGAGCTTTTTTAATGGCCAAAGCTTCAGCTGTAAAAATTGAGGAATGCATTGGTAGTTTAAATTTTTCTATATGATTAATATTAGAAACAAGAAAAGCTGCTCCAGTTCTTTCATCATATTTTGACCCATCTGTAAATATCTTTATTATATCTTCACTAAAAGAACCCAATTGGGATTTCAAAATTAGGTTATTTAAGGCAGGAAGATTAGTGTATGTGGGGTATACAATAGTTGGTGTGTGCAATAGTCATATATGTATTGATAAATTGGGAAATAAATATGTTTGTTGATAAAGTAATCGTCAGAATTGGTATTAACAAACGCATCAGACAATGGAGGCGAATTTTTAATCCGCCAATAAGGTAGAGTTAAATTGCAAGTGTTAAGTAGAGCAATTTTAGACACCATGCTTGTATTAAATGATCGATATTTGATTATCTGTTTTTCTGCCAAAAATTGTCTACGAAGCGATAAAGGGGGTTCTTGAATTTCAGCCAATACTGCCTGATTAGGTGAGGACATCATAACTCCCAAACATATTTTCAGGGATTTGTACTGAATACGATCTATGGTTAACAAGTTGGTTTTTGACGACGCACCATATAATGTACATCCATAGTCCAAAATCGAACGTATGTATGACCTATAGAAAATCAGGGAAATGTTAGTATCTGCTCCAAATTTTTGTTTTGAAATAACACGAAGAAGATTAATTCCATTTTCACATTTCTGCTTTACATACTTAATATGGTTTGTCCATAATAATTTTTTATCCAAGACCATACCTAGATATTTAAATTCTTCGACAAATGGGATCGTATATCCGCTTAAAGAGATAGACCTAGGTGTAGCTAGACGACGTCTAGAAAAACATATCAAAGCAGTCTTTTCCGGAGAAATACTGAAACCCATGTCTATAAACCATTGTTTAAGTATGTGCATAAATGTTCTTAAGTCATTCAAACACTGTTCATATGAACTATGGGTGAAATAGAAGCATATATCATCCGCGTATTGAACAATATTGTCATTTCCTAATCTGTGCAGATCGGCTGTGTAAATGTTAAAATGGACCCCTGTGGTAAGCCATTATATACCGTTCGTGGACCATGTAATACATTATGCTGATCTCTAATGTAAATTTTGCGATTACTAAATAAATTTATTATATTTGCTGAAACTTTTTTATCTATACCAATTTTAACCATTTTCTTAAATAGGATATTCAGATCAACAACATCATATGCGCCAGTTAGATCAATAAATAAACATAACGTAAATTGATTTTTGGAAAAACATAATTGTATATCAGTAACTAAATGACTTACAGCATCTATTGTACCTTGCCCTCTACGAAATCCAAACTGAGCTCGAGGTAAAAGTGATTTACTTTCTACAAAGTGTTCTAATCTTAATTTAATCAATATTTCGAAAGTCTTCGTAATACAAGATAGTAAGGAAATTGGACGGTAAGATGATGGTAAAAGAGGATCCTTATGTGGTTTTAATATAAGGCAAACTATTATATTTTTAAGACAGTCAAAATACTCTTGTTTCATCCACCAATCATTAAAGGCCTGTAACAGCAGATTTTTTGCACAAAGAGGAAGGTTATTGATTATTTTATAGGTGAAGCCGTCAATTCCCGGGGCAGTATTACTATTATTTTTTAAAGCTAAGTCCAATTCAGCGACAGTAAATGGGTTTGATAAGATAGATAATTGAAAATGAATAAAAAAAAAAATAAATATTTTTAAAAAAATAAACTTTTTAAAATCAAAATAAATTCAATCGTCCGATAGTACATAAATTAATTGGCGCTGCTGTCACGCATGGAGCGAATTGGGACTAGACGATATTCAAATTAACAAAAGGTTTAGAATAAATAAAGATATATTGCTCAGATTTATTGAATTGGTGGAAATACAAAAATCGATGAACAATTAACATCAGATATTATTTTGTTTAAAGTTTTGAGTTTCCAAATCAACAGGTTATTTTTTTTGTATGTTTATTCGTTTATTTTAAAGCTGTTTTGGTTTATTTAATACCAGCTCAGTGTTTAATGCAATATCTTTGGTTAAAAACTAACACATTTTTTCTTGTTTCAGGTATGTAAAATCCGCCATAGCTATTTTATTCAGTGGATAATCGTAAGTACCAAAACTTAGAGAGTTTTGAAATTTCAAAGCCCTCTAAATCCCTTATTACCCATATAACATTTAAAATGGTATATAGTAATAAAAGCTTTAGCCCTCTCTAAATCCTCTATTATAATTTTAAGAAAGGATAATAATAATAATAATCCAACAAATTATGATTTAATATATTCTTTATATCCAAATTTAAAATAATTAGATGTTAAAGATTTAGTCGGACCGCTGGCGCTTTGGCCTCCACCTGAATGTATTGCTGGCTGGCTACTTGTTAACATGATAAACATAAAACTATTACTTATTGCCGAAATCAGTAGCTTTTAGAAAGGTAATACAATTTTTCAATCGCTTTCAAAAGAGTTATACATTTTTTATAAAATGTTATGGTACGAATATCCAGATAACTTAAACGACGTACCACAAATATGTGGTTTCTTCACGACGGCGCTTCAGTAGATTACGGTGACCAAGCAAGAAGGATCTTTTCTAACCATCTTGACTTTAGTTTTTGGGATTTTTCAAAGAAGAAGTGTACTAGGTAAAAAATAGTAAACTGTGACAAGTCTCCTGATTCACCTACAGTGCTTCAGCGAGTCTGTGGCGCTATGAATGTAATTCCCGAATAGGGGTTGCTCAGGCGCCAGTTTTGATATCGCGGTTTGCTCTGCGGCCCTGGGGTGCACGTAGAGTACACCCTCAGTAGACTCAGTGGAGTCCAGGTACAAACAAAAAAAAAATAAAACGGATAGACCTTCACTGTTAAGTTGACCTACACTGGGGTAGTAAAGTAAATAAAGTTTTTCACTGCACTTTTACCTATTAATCACTACGCCCTGAAAACGGAAAAAGCAAAGGCGTAATTCAAAATTAAACTCAGGAATTTCAATCAAAAATATATTTACAAAATAAATGAAATAAATAATAATTAAAAATAAAATAAACGGGGTGAAATCGGTATATATATATATATATATATATATATATATATATATATATATATATATATATATATATATATATATATATATATATCTATATATATCTGTTTAATAACGGTAATAAAATAAATGCAGAATTATGTATGTTGATAAAATAAAAGGTCTCGGTATTTACAGAAAATGATAAAACGGTAAAATTAACTATGACCTATACTATACCCATAAGAAAATAAAAATAACAATTTTACCTTTAACAAAATTAAAACGGTGGGCACTAACACCCTTAGCACAAATTCCTTGCTATTAATGAAAACGGCCGGTTTTAGCCATAAGAAAAAAAAATCTACAATAATAAAACTAAATATGATTCAAACTATACGTTTTAAAAATAAAAAAAAAATTAATAAGCTACTCTCAGTAATAAAAAAAATATCGGTAATCTGCCAACGGTGGTGAACAGTATCACCCTCCACTCATGAGAGAAAAAAAAATGACGGATGCCTTTGTAAGAAAGACGCCTAATATCCTCCCCGCAATATTATTTTACTAGGCACAATAGACCAAATAAAGGGTGTCTTAAAGCGGTATTATTCGAACAATACTTTGAGAATTTTTATTTTATTTATTCGGTTTCAAATTTCTCTTATGTAGACATCTGGGAATCCATAGCTTCTACAAAACAGAAACAGCTGCGACTCTCGACAGGGATAGCAAGCGAATACCACTATCATCCCTTGGTTAACACGAAAATGGTTGAAGGACACTAACGCCCCGGATTTAAATACAATTCGTTACCCTGACAGGTACTAAGAAATCAAAAATATTGGTCGAATAGCTCAGGTAATTAATAGTACGGAAGTGAATGTTACAGGGAGAATTATTAGACGGAATTTTAAATAAAAAGGCCTACCTTAATTAACTTCTTCACAAAAATCGCTTTACGGTAAAAACGGCACTTCAGCAAAACAACTTTTATTACTAGCGAACTGACGGCGTAGCAGAAGGAAAAGAGAGCTCCTTCATCGCAAACATTTAGTTTTATCAGAATTCGTACTTTTGCCGGAGTGGGGCGGTAGCCCCACCTAGAGGAAATAAATTGTTACTGCAAAAAAAATGTTAATTGATCAACTTACTGATAAAA